>CAJHQP010000155.1:0-262101 GCA_905132765.1 Moricandia arvensis
AAGCTAATTCCTGTAGATGTCTATTTGCCCGGGTTGTCCACCTAAACCAGAGGCTGTTATAGACGCTATAACAAAGCTTCGTAAGAAAATAGCTAGAGAAATCTATAAGGATCGAATTAGACCTCAACGGGGTAATCGGTGTTTTACTACCAATCACAAGTTTTTTGTTGTACGCAGTACGCAGACTGGAAATTATGATCAAGAATTACTCTATCCACCATCATCTACTTCAGAAATCTCTACTGAAACATTTTTTAAATACAAAAGCCCAGTATCTTCCCCCGAATTAGTGAATTAGGGAGGATTTGAGAGAATAATAAAAAAATCTTCATAAATTAGAACTCATGGTAAATGTGAAATACTTCAATTTATATAAAAAAGGTGTGGGGGAAATAAAAAGATGCAGGCACTTTGTCCGTTTGGCTAGCCAAACGCGGGCTGGTTCATAGATCGTTGGGCTTCGATTACCAAGGAATAGAGACTTTACAAATAAAGCCCGAAGATTGGCATTCTATTGCTGTAATTTTATATGTATATGGTTACAATTATTTACGTTCCCAATGTGCCTATGATGTGGCACCAGGTGGCCTCTTAGCCAGTGTGTATCATCTTACGAGAATAGAATATGGTGTCAATCAAGCGGAAGAAGTCTGCATAAAAGTATTTACTCACAGGAGTAATCCCAGAATTCCATCTGTTTTCTGGGTTTGGAAAAGTACGGATTTTCAAGAACGGGAATCTTATGATATGTTAGGAATCACTTATGATAGCCATCCGCGGCTGAAACGGATCTTAATGCCCGAAAGTTGGATAGGGTGGCCTTTACGTAAGGATTATATTGCCCCCAATTTTTATGAAATACAAGATGCTTATTGAATGATAAAAAATTTGAATGATAAAAAATGAGTCTTAGTTTCTACAACTACGGACCTTCGCGGAATATTTTGAATTCGATTCTTTTTTAGATCAAACAAACAGAAGAATTAAGGTCTTATTCATATTAATATAGATAGCTTAATCTCCAATTTGAAAGATACTTTTTTCCTAAAAGCCGAGCCAATAGGATGAACTAAAAAAAAAAAAAAAAAGAGTTCTGCATTATGAACTTTGTATCGCGCACATAACTTAGTCAACTTTAGTCACATAACTGGGAATAAATAAGATCGGAAAGCAATACAATAAATGGGGGGGTTAAAATTCTATTTCTATTGTATCTAATGAATCTTGGGGGTATTTCTGCCCTTCAACGATAGATACTATAGATATAGATCTTTTTTTGACTTTTTTTGTTTCATTCTTTCAAACAGAACTTTCCTTTCGAATATGTATTATGTATAAAGTCTTATACATTCTTTTTGAACGGATGGATCCACAACATGAACAAAAAAAGCGAGGGGAATAAAGGATGATTGCACTTTTTTTACTAAAGATACGTTTAATTTGAAGACTAGAAACTTATCAAAATTAATCAATCCTATGCCAAGAACCAGATTTGAACTGGTGACACGAGGATTTTCAGTCCTCTGCTCTACCAACTGAGCTATCCCGGCCATTACCGAAGTATCATTCTCATTTTATGAGATGACTTAGGTCTATGTCAATTAAAAGAAACGCAAAAGTAGGAAATGAAAAAAGTTTTGGGCCGGGAATTTCTTGGATCTTCGAAAAGAAGACTTTCTAAGTTTTAGAATGAAAAATGATATAGATTCTAAATAATTCAAATCGATATTTCTTTATCATTTGTATGTGTATGATATATCCCACAAGACTTGTATATAATAAGAAAAGAAATTCTAGTTTGTAAAAGTGTCGGATGAATGAAAAAAGATAATGAATTCTTGAATAACTAAAAAAAGGGTAAGGTGTCAAACAGACTTTTTTAGGGAGTAGGGTTGGGGATAGAGGGACTTGAACCCTCACGATTTTAAAAGTCAACGGATTTTCATCTTACTATAAATTTCATTGTTGTCAGTATTGACATGTAGAATGGGACTCTATCTTTATTCTCGTCCGATTAATAAGTTCCACCAAGGATCTATCAGACTATGAAGTGAATCATTTGATCAACACAAGGGATTGAACTCCATTTGTTAGAACAGCTTCCATTGAGTCTCTGCACCTATCCCGCTTTCTAAACTCTGGTTTGTTCGCGTAACCCAGGATTTGGCTCAGGATTGCCCATTGTTAATTCCAGGGTTTCTCTGAATTTGAAAGTTATCACTTAGTAGGTTTCCATACCAAGGCTCAATCCAATTAAGTCCGTAGCGTCTACCAATTCCGCCATATCCCCCTTTTTGCTTTGAGATTAGGATCTCATTATGATGTCTTTCCACTTTTTCTTATGCCGAAACCTTGGAATTCATTACATATAGATACTTATTTTATTTCTTTGGTATCTTCTTGCATTTTTTTTAGCCCCATCCATATTGATTTAGTCTAATCAACAAAGATTCTATCATTTTTGTATTTGCAATTCAATATGGTTATATATTAGAGAACATATATATGTTCTTCCTTTTCTCATCGTTGTCTTAAATTTTAAGAAATAGTCGAACGGTCGATTCGTTTTTTTTACTTCCATGAAAAGAAATTTATGATCATTATTGAAACTTAGAATTCTACAATGTGCAATGGAAAAAGATTATAAATCTACTTCGTAGATTTGAAATTAGAATAATTCTAAAAAATTATATTCGAAATGAATATTCGAATATTAATTCTAATAATTCTATAAAATAATAAAGAAAATAAAAAGAGAAAAAGTATAAAATAATAATAATCGCATGAGGTTAGAACAAAAAAAACCAAGAATTTCAAATCAGATATCATTTAACTTAAAAAAAAGCTTTCCGGTCTAATTCAAATTTTCTTATTTAGAAACTCATGAAATCAAAATTAGAAAGTTGATATATTGCTATATTCTATTAATTCATTAAGGTTTTGTTTTATTTATTTAATGAGAGTCACTATTTATTTGAGCTATATTCTGTTCTAGAATATCGAAAATATGATGAATTCTAAATAGATAAGGAAAAATATGAATAGAATAGTTAATTAATACGATCTAGTAGTTTAGTGAATTTGTATACACTATTTTAGTTGAGCCCGCTTAGCTCAGAGGTTAGAGCATCGCATTTGTAATGCGATGGTCATCGGTTCGATTCCGATAGCCGGCTTTTACATAGTTTTTCGTTTTTTTACATGATTTTTAATGTACTTTCAAAAAAAAAAGAAGATTGAAAAGACTTCTTTCACCTTTTTCCAAGAGTTACCACGCCATTTATATTATGTCATATAAACTTCCATATAGGAATATATATTGGGGTAAAAGGGTTAGATCTTGGCAAAATAAATCAAGAAAATAAAGGCAAATTTTTGTGATTTATTGTTTTATATATATTGTATATACAATAAAAAAATCTGTATATTGAGAGAATATATCTTCTGACTCTTTGTATTCCAATAGTTTATTGGAGTGGATTTTTCGTTATTTATCATTATCATTTAGTTCAGTTTTAATTTTGTTTCGTTTTTGTACAATTTCAATAAAAAAAGGAGTCTTTATGTCACGTTACCGAGGGCCTCGTTTTAAAAAAATACGCCGTCTGGGGGCTTTACCGGGACTAACTAGTAAAAGGCCTAGGGCAGGAAGCGATCTTAGAAACCAATCACGCCCCGGAAAAAAATCTCAATATCGTATTCGTTTAGAAGAAAAACAAAAATTGCGTTTTCATTATGGTCTTACAGAACGCCAATTACTTAAATATGTTCGTATCGCCGGAAAAGCCAAGGGGTCAACGGGTCAAGTTTTATTACAATTACTTGAAATGCGTTTGGATAACATACTTTTTCGGTTGGGTATGGCTTTGACTATTCCTCAAGCGCGCCAATTAGTTAACCATGGACATATTTTAGTTAACGGTCGTATAGTTGATATACCAAGTTATCGATGCAAACCCAGAGATATTATTACAGTGAAGGATGAACAAAACTCGAGAACTTTGGTTCAAAATCTTTTTGAGTCATCTGCCCCCGAGGAATTGCCAAACCATCTGACTCTTCACACATTCCAATATGAAGGGTTAGTCAATCAAATAATAGATAGGAAATGCGTGGGTTTGAAAATAAATGAATTGCTTGTCGTAGAATATTACTCTCGCCAGACTTAAAAAACCTAAGTGAAGTAAAAAAAATCACTAAAAACAAGAGTTCGGACAACTCCCCTTTGCCCTCTTTTTTGATTAAAAAGGCCCAAGGTAAGGGATTTTGTCGGGGAATCTTTTTCCTATTCATGTATCATAGATTGGTAGGGAGGTTTGGATCCTTTGTTTGCTCTTCCCAGCATTTTCCATAGCAAAGAAATTTGGATCCTTTGTTTGCTCTTCCCAGCATTTTCCATAGCAAAGAAATGTAGATTTTATATCTATTTTTTTTATTTGATTTGATACGTTGTGGTCAATCACGTAAGATTGGTTATTTAGTTGAAAGTAGGGAAAGAGAGGGATTCGAACCCTCGGTAAACAAAAGTCTACATAACAGTTCCAATGTTACGCCTTCAACCACTCGGCCATCTCTCCGACATCAGGATTATGACTGAGTACCTGGGTGAATAGCGAGTTATTCATCGTTTTTTAGATTATGGTTAATAGATACCTTTTTTGACCGGAAAAATTGGAAGTAGATAGAATATTTTGTTATAAAAAACGAGTCCGCTTTTATGTTAGTTCGTAGGTTCAGCGTTTGTATTTAGCCCTTGGTTTGTTCAAATGGTTTTCTGGGGGAAATAATTATACAAAAGGAAATTTGAAGTGCATCATTTATTCTGGATAAATCCGCTCACATAATCAGATCCGCGTATCTTGAACCGAACTACAAGTAACAAAATGAAAGATAGACTTTCTTCAGTGATATACATAAGAACAGATGAAGATATGCATTTTTATATGCTACGGCAGTAACACATTTTAACAAAATAACTCTATATTTCTTTTCTATCATTTAATTGAATTTAAAATATTTAGATTTTTAAATAATTTTGTTACCCGATGTATATGTGGGACTAGAGAGATTCAAGCGGTAGATCCATCCAAAACCAATCAAAGTTTGTTATGTGTCTCATAAAACATATTATAACATAATTTTATTTTATATATCATGAGGAAGGTAAAGAAACATGCGTGCGGGTATTTTCTCAACCCTTATTTTGGCCATGGACGAGTCTTAGGCTTAACATTACATTATCAAACACGAGAAGCTAGCAGATGCAATAGCTTTCACTACTATTAGAATGGGAACAGCCTTAGACCCTGACTTCTCAGCAAGAGAAGCAGATGCAATAGCTTCATTATATTTGTTGAATTGGACGAATGTGGTCTTAGCATCATCATTGGTGAGAACTAGTTGTGGTGCCATAAAATCCCCGTCACGTTTCCAACGGTCCCGTCTAAGCTGGTCAACTTATAAGTGTTTTGCTCCTACTCTTCTCCAGCTTTCTCTATCTTAAACCGGCTATTTTGGCTCTCCGGTTTACCACCGAGGATAATTGCACCGCTCCTTGGAAGCAGATGAGACTCCACTGCCCATACAAAGGAAAACTCGTTGCATACCGGGACCGGCAAGGCGCCAGCTTGAACTCGATGGTTACATCAGTAGATGTTTTAACGATGGAGTCTTGGACTGAGCCAGCAAACTCGAAGCTAACCGGTTGGCCCGGTAGGAACGGAAAGAGTGCTTGGTTGATGCCAAGTGGACAAAGAGGAGAGATTCTAAATGGCGGCTGGAACAAGACCACCACCATTGCTGCTCCCGGTCTTGATCGGCTGGATGAAGTATTGCTTACCTGTCTCAAGAGGATTCCCGGCAGTTGTCTTTCACCGGCTCTTGTCCGTGGGTGCAGGGCCACCTGCCGCCAGAGGAGAGTGATGAGAAAAGGAGTCTTCCATTGTGATGATGATCGTTGGTGTTTTTTCAGGTTTGGTGTTGAGTGAGTTGAGTTATGGAGAGCAAAGACGTTATATAGGAAGCCTTTGCGGTTAAAATTAAAACAACATGTGAGTGCGACGGTAGAAAGAAAAGGTAAATATCTGTTTTTTGCTAACCCCTAAAACTATTAGCTTTCAAAATGTTTATTGGCTTTTTTCCTCACGTCACATCCTGATAATTCTTGTACATGTTCAATGGTTTCAAACTTTAGTAGTACAGATAGGGTTTAAAATAGGTGATTATACTGTGTACTCTATGGTAACTGGAATCAAACTTGTAATTTCAGCACGAGGAACATGCAAATGGTGCAAGTAACTAACATATAAAGGACGATTCAAATAATTCATGGGAATGATGCAGGAAATCAATGTACGAATCATTTCTCAGCACATTTGTTTCTTTCAGGCCATATCGTAAATCTACAATTATTGGACATGTGCTCTCTTTTTTTTCTTCTGGAATTTAGACCTACATAACACGTACTGCATCAATATACAAGTTCCCCCTTTTATAGCTATTAATATTATCCTTATGGACCGGTCAATATTTAATGAAAGTAATTTAACCAGTCATAAAAATAATACATAATACAAATAGTCACACAAATCAAATATATTTAATTGTTAAAAAAAAATTTAAAATTAAAGCAACAACTTCTTAAACATCATATAAATAGAATATATATAGAGAGTGTACTGATATGGATGCAAGAAAGGTGATGATCGCATTTAACAAATTACACATATAGATGATCTTTCAATTTATAAGTACTATTAAAAGTTTAATATTTTATATATGTAACAGATATCTGGAATACGTTGTGAGTTAGAAGAAGAGTATTGACCATAATCGAGAGTGCAGGTGTGATTGCTCGGGACACTGACATCACCGTTTGTTTTTAGACGAAGACTTACGGCTTCTAAATTAAAACTAATTAATATAATTAGATTGATCCAAATTTTTATATATTTTTAGTTTATTTCTTAAATTCTTAATGTAAGATTTTTTTCCGTTATCTGCCTTCGTGATAGTGGCTCTTTTAAGTCATTAATTTCAACATAATCCATAATACCTATTGAGAAAATGCTCTTTTTATTTATTTTGACAAAATTGATTTTTGGGACTATTAAATAGCAGAATAATCAAGGCTTTTTAGGTAGATTAATAAGACATAATGTGGGTCCAAAAGTAGTTTCAGAAACACAATCAACCTTTATTGGCGGACAGACTTATATCGACTAATATACTCATTACTAAAGAAATGTTTAATGGTTTACATACTAATAATTTATGTAAGGATACATTTTTTGACAAAAAAAACGGACAAGTGAAACATATGATAGGGTAGAATGATCCTTTGTACAAAAATTATTTATAAAATGGATTTTTATACTACTTAGGTCACTTGGATGATGCAGTGCATAACATCATTCAAGTATAAGATCTTGATAAATGGACAACCTAACGGGTACGTAGTACCAAAGAGAGTTGCAACAAAATTTCTTATGTATGAAAGTTATTATTGCAAATATTGAAAATAGGGAAAACCCCCGGTTAATCCTATAAAAATAGCGAAAGAGAGTTTTGTGGTTTTCCATTTGCTTTTTGCTGATGATAATTTATTCTTATTTAAAATTACAACAAAAGAATGTGGTGTCATCTCAAAGATATTCAGAGAATGTAAGTCTGTGTCGAGTCGACAAAAAACTTTACAAAGTCTTCAAATACAATTTAGTCACAAGGTTCTGGAAGTTGTATAAGTGGAGCCGATCTTCAGACACAACAACAATGGTGTTTTGAGAATTGTCAGAAAGACGCCAAAAAACGTGTTTGACACATTTTCTGTTTTCTATTTCTTCATAGTAATGGGAAAAGGCGGTGCAATCAATGAAGAAGATAGCGAAGCGAAGAGCAGAACATGGCGATGGTCTTTGGCTGCTTTGTTAGTTGTGTTATTTTCAGTTGCTATTAGCTCCAGGACCGCTTCTAATGTTGGTTTCTTCTTCAACGATCAAAGTTCTTGCAGCTGTTCTCTTCAGGTTACTCTCCTTCCTAGATTGTTTCAGTTTTATAATTTGACTATATGTTTGTGTAATATTCAATATATATACAGGGTACTGGTAAATACAAAGGTATTTTTGAGGACTGTTGCTGTGATTACGAAACAGTGGACAATCTCAACATTGAGGTTTTGAATCCTCTGCTTAAAGATCTCGTCACTACTCCATTTTTCAGATACTTTAAGGTCGGTCAGTGATGATGCTTTAGAGACACTTGTGTAGTTTATTAGAAGTGGATATGTTCTTACTCTTCTTTTACTACTGCTCTCTAACATCTTTTTGATCCCTCTGATGATTAGGTTAAGCTATGGTGTGACTGCCCATTCTGGCCAGACGATGGAATGTGTCGTTTACGTGATTGCAGTGTCTGTGAATGTCCAAAGAATGAGTTCCCTGAACCTTTTTAAAAGAGCCAATCTTCCTTCTGATAATCCGATTTGTCAAGAAGGAAACCGCAAGCTGTTGTTGATCGTACTATAGATAACATAGTGATACGTCTTAGATTCGGACATGATCACTCAATCGGACTAAGGGGATATGAACTCGCCAAAAGGAGAACTGGTGGAATGAATTGTGACTCAAAAGGTTGCGGAAGGCCCAATGATACTACCAGACTTCGATCGTTGCCGGATGTGACGCACCGGTCCAACAAAAGAAGATTCGAAACTTGGAGATAACCTCACCAAGAAACTAAGAAGTGTTCTAAACAAAGAACTAAGAGATAAACTCAAATAAAATGGGAAAACTCAATGATTTATTTCATGGCTCTTAGGCCATATTTATAGGATTACAAGTTGTAGAGATCCAAAGAAGAATGTGCTAAAAACAAAGCATAGAAGACCGAAAACAAAGACTTGACTACATAAATGTGTTGATTGAAAACAAAGATTAGATCTGGTCTTCCACACGGTTTTGACTTGTCTTGGGACTCTCCTTTGACTGCTTGGTCGAAAATATTCCAAGGAATATCTTGTTTACTTCTTGGGCAAAGTTGTAAACCATAGAAATGTTTGGATCCACATTTCAGCCCAAATGCAGTCCAAAACAAGTCCATTCGTCAAGCATGTTTTCTTAGCCTTTATGATAGTTTTGTCCGATGGACATGACTTAGAACCTTGAATAGATTGGCTTGGTTTATCAGAAAAGGGAGTTTGACGGATTGTATCTTCTCGAGTGGTCGAACCAGCTCGGAAGATCGAACTAGCTCGCTCAGCTCGTCCAAATGAGTGTCAATCCAGCTCAGCTCGTCTAGGATAGTGTCAGTCCAACTCACTTGAGTATTCAGCTCATCCAATATAGTGTCAATTAGCTTATCCAGCTCCAAGGCAGTGTCGGTCCAGATCACCTGAATGCGCACATGTCTGAATTCACGAGAACTGAAGATCACCTAGTTTGTAAATGGCATAACTCCCACATGTGAACTATGTTTGATCCGATTCTTCTTCAATGAGATCCATAATTGAGCTGAGAACATTCTCCAAGTGATTTCATGCGTAGAAGCCTTGTGGGTTGGAAGATATGAGTCAAACAATGAACATATATCATTACCGCTTTCCATAATATCTCCAAGGTTAATTGATCGTTGCTTCCACTTAATAAATCCTTCCTTTTCCAACTAAAAGAGGTCTTTGATCCGTTGCTTAGAGAGAGTGGTAATGCAAGAGAGATGATACGTGTGCTTGACATTGCCGGCATGTGTGTGAACCAAAACCCTATGAAGAGACCAAACATCCAACAAGTTGTGGACTGGCTTAACGGTGTTGAAGCGCTAAACACAAACCAAAGTAACAGAGAAGAAGCCGAAGAAGAGATGAAGTAACTGTGTGCCTTTTTATACTTCCATACACTTAATTTTTTTTTCTTTTCAAATGCGTAAGTTAAACCATCATTTTCACGTAAATTAATTTTGATGGTAACAGAAGCTTTGATGATGTAAAGAACATGAGAAAGTTTGCAGCTTGTGTTTTTTCAAGATTATTTTCTTTTATATACTACCTTCTTTTCAATTTAATTATAGTTAAAATTTTGGTTTTAAAAAAAAGTATAGCTTTATAATTTATGTAAAATTTATTGACTTTATATATTATTTTACTTTTTTATTGATTGAAATGTGATTAGATGATGTTTTTATTTCGAAAATGCATAAAATTAAATGTTTTTTAATCTTAGTGTAATAACCTGAAACTAAACTAAAATATGAAACGGAGGGAGTATCACATAAAACCCAGATCAAACCTAAAACATTCCAAGCTTCAAGCTTCTAAAATGCTCGAATCACAGAATAGTAAAAAAATACATTTTTTTCTTTCAGAAAGCGAAGTTGGTTACATTGAATTTCTATATAGATCTACTATTTTCTAAGAAAATGATTACCAAATGGAAGTGGGTTTTGTAAGAGGCATTTAATCGAATAGTTGGAGTGCATACTTAACGAAGAGACGTCGAGACAAAACGAAAGAAAAAAGCAGGCAAGGCAGAAAGCAAAGACTAAAGAGTAGTGTAAAAGAATGGTAAGAATCTGAGACATACCTCAACAAACATCGATGGAGATGAAGCAGAGACACATAGAAACAGAGGTTCTGCTGTTAATTTGGACTTTTAATGTAACTGGGTATGTGTTAAGTAGCTAAACGCTGTCGTTTTGATTGTTATTTGGAAAACAGATGCTGCAACTGAACCAACGTAACCACCCCTCGAAAAGCAATTCGTTAGTTAATTGACAATGTCAACATTTTTTTATTAGATAAGCCCAATGGGCATATAGAAGAGGAAATTACATGTAGCCCATATCTCATACTAATTCGACATCTAATTTAAAACAATGTTATCAGGCCCAATCTATTGACCCAATAACCAGCTTTGGATGCCACAGCAGTTTCACGTTTCTCCTTGAGAGAAGTCTATGACACGCGTCACTCCCTTCTTTTGCACGAGCACCGATCATCTGAAGAGGATTCGCGTCAGAACGCGCCACCGCTCAGCATGAGAATCGGAGAAGCAACACCACCGAGAGACCACTTCCGCTCAAGCTTCATCCCTTGGGCATTAATGAACTCCTCTTCATCCATCCTTCTGCTCAATCCGTCGCTTTTTACAGAGTCACCATCTTCTTCGGATAATAATTCAGGGAATATTCCGTTAACCCGATAAAAGATCTTTTATCAGACCACCTTCAATATAAAGAAGATGCCGATTCATCTAGATCCCCATCAGAAGTCCAATCCGAAACAAATCCAAAACACATCTTCCTTTCTATCCAGGAAACTCTACTTTGGAGTCGATGTAAGGCTCCGAGACATTTGTGGTAGAGATTAACTCCTTCTAGAAAAGAGTAAATGCAATCCGATGAAAAAGAGGGAACTTTACATAGGCAAACGGGATTTAGAATTAGCTGCAAAAGGAGGCTTTGATATTTACATCGATCTCTCTCGAAGAACAGATGAGACTTCCTTGAAGCTTTGTTTCGAGTGAAATCGTATACACATCAAAATCGCCAACGCGAAGAGAGATCCGCTAACGGAAAACTAGATCGATCAAAGATCGAAGCTTTATTACAAAGATAAACAAACAAAAAGCAAAAGGGGTGGCGACCGGTGGCTAAGAGCACACCGGCCACCCAGACAGAATTTCTTTTTGAGAGCTAGAAGAAGTTAGAGCGATAAGAGAGAGAAGAGAAAAAGGATTAACCAAAAAAATAGATTAATTGACAATTACTCACTCCGTTTCACCCGTTTAAAGTTTTTGTTACAAAAACTAATAATTTTTTTATTTTACTCTTATTTAATACACTATTTTATTTATTTTTGTTAATTACTTAATTAAAATTTAATATAAAAATAAAAAAAAATTATTTATTATATATATTAAAAATGTAGAATGACATTTATAATGAAACAAATTTTAAAAATTAAAGTGATATTAATATAAATCAGATGGAGTAGTTTGGTAGTTGAAAAAACTATAGCATCTATGTCATTTTAAATTCATTTAATTTTTTGAGATTCTAACTTAGTTGAAGAAAATAAAATTTTCTCCGTTTTATATTAATTGTCATTGTAAATATTTTTTTTGTTATAAAATAAATGTTGTTTTTGACTTTCGATGCAAAATTTATTATTTTTTTACTATAATTTATTTATTTTTATATTGGTTGAAATATGGTTAAATGTATATGAAATCATGTTTTTATATAGAAATATATAAAATTAATTATTTTTAATCTATTTGCAATAAACTAAAGTGACACTTAATAATATGAACATAAAGAGTAAAAAGGAAGACGAAAGATCAGTTTATTCATAACTTTCATTTGTAAGGAATATTTTTCTTTCCCTATTATATGGTCTTATAGTTATCCGTTTCTTTAGAATATGACTATTTTTTAATATATTTCGTGACCAATGAAATTGAAAATAAAAAGAGTAATTTCTAATTTATCTCTACTTTGATGAACAGTTGAGATTAAACTAAAGCAAACCATAAAGACGAATTATGTACTCTCTCCACCTATAAATACATATATTTAGACCATTATAAAGATATCTTGAAAGCAACACATAAAGTTATAAGCAAGGCGAGAGAAACCTAAAAGTTCTTAAGAAGAGATTAAGTTGTTCGTTTTCCATTCATGATTCAATACATTCAGAAAAATCTCTTAAACAGAATGAATGCAAGTAAGTCTATAAACATTCATATGATTCTATTATGTGATTAAACTAAATGTTTAAAGATTTTAGGATTCATGTAAATTTAACTTACATCATTTTCTTTGCAAACGATGGCCTCTGCAGTTAAATCTAAAATCGCTTGTGTCGGTAAATAGGCAAGAGTATGACTAATCTTTCATTCGTGTTAAATAAACCCTTGGATTTTATCAACTTTAAATTTTTTTGTTTTTGTTTTTGTTTTTTCTTCCTCACGTCACATTCCGATCATTCTCCTGATGGGCTAGTTTTAGCAGTGAATGTTGAAAATTTGGATTTTAGAATCTAATCAATTCATTTTTCGATTTCAGCACGAGGAACATGCAAAATCGATCATGTTGTAACAAACATATAAAGAATGATCAAATAATTAGTGGGAAGAAGAGAATATCAAAAAGGTTATAAGGATGGGGGAGCCAACGTATATGGATGATTTAAACATCTCTATCTGTTATTTATAGCCACAAACTTTGTTTTGTAAGTAATTACCGTATATGTAAGGATTTTACTGTATCAATGAATATATAGAAGTAGAGAGCAATATGCAGAAACAATTTTATAAGCATAGGATCTGATCCTATTCTGTTTGGAAATTAAAAACCCTAACACATATGGCATCAAGAAATTACAGTTATACTCAATTTTCGAGTTTTTGGCGGAAAAAATTGATTTTACGATTTTAGTAAAAAAATTTCATTTTTTGAGTTTGGTGAAAACTCGATTTGGCAAAAAAAATTATTTTTAAGATTTTGACGAAAAGCTTTGTTTTCACGATCTTAGCAAAAAAACTCAATTTTTGAAGTTTTGGAAGGAAAATTAATTTTTGAAGTTTTAATCCTACACCAAAATAGTTTAAAAAAAAATCTATACCAAAATATTGTTGTTTACCAAAAAAATTAATAGGGCTCAACCCTATCAAAACCTTTATTTCTTTAACTCAACCCTAAACTAGTACTATATATTTTTTGAGTAATGCATTAGGGTTAGAGCTATTAAATTATATAGATGAGATGGTACAACTCTAAATTTCAGAACCCTATATAACATCCTGATGCAAGAGTATGACTAATCTTTCATTTGTGTTAAACAAACCCTTACGACAAGATTATTGAGAGGTTCTTAGCGGGTTTTTAAGAGTGTGAGGTTCACTAATACCCTAATAACCACTTCTTAAATAAGAATTGGTTATTGCACTACTCACGAGTCCTACTGAGACGTAATATTCTGTGATTGGTTAGTTTTAATTTTTTTTTTTATAAATCAGTAAAAAATTAAGAATTCCAAATAGGGTTCTTAAGAATAATGATGCTTTTAAATTTTATCAACTTATATATAAAAAAAAAAATCTTCCTCACGTCACATTCTGATCATTCTCCTGATGGGCTAGTTTTAGCAGTGAGTGTTTAAAATTTGGATTTTAGAATCTAATCAATTCAATTTTCGATTTCGGCACGAGGAACATGCAAAATCGATCATGTTGTAACAAACATATAAAGAATGATGAAATAATTAGTGGGAAGAAGAGAATATCAAAAAGGTTATAAGGATGGGGGAACCAACGTATATGGATGATTTAAACATCTCTATCTGTTATTTATAGCCACAAACATTGTTTTGTAAGTAATTACCGTAAATGTAAGGATTTTACTGTATCAATGAATATATAGAAGTAGAGAGCAACATGCAGAAACAATTTTATAAGCATAGGATCTGATCCTATTCTGTTTGGAAATTAAAACCCTAACACATATGGCATCAAGAAATTACAGTTATACAACACACACATACATGTCCCGTACTATGATCTTTCACTGCCTCATGGAAATAAAAAACCCTAACACATATGTTAATTTTCATTTTTGTTAAATAAACCCATAGATTTTAGTTTCAACTTGAGGGTTTACTGGTAAAATGGTTGATTATTCCCAGTATTTAATTCATAACATAAATTCATAATTTTACTTGTATGTCAATGTTTTCTGAAATAAATCATACAAAAGAAAATTGAAGTGACATCATTTCTACTGGATAAAATCCCTCACATAATCAGATCCGTGTATCTTGAAACCCGAAAGTGACAAGTAACAAATGAAAAGATAGAAAAACTTTCTTCAGTGAATATACATAAGAACAGATGAAGATATGCAATTTTTATATTTACCAGTAACACCATTTTAACCAAAATAATTTCTTATTTATTTCTATCAGTTAATTGAATTTAAAATATTTAGAATTTTTAAATAATTTTTGTTACCCGATGTTATTGTGGGATAGAGAGATCCAAAGCGGTAGATCCACAAAACAACGATAATTAAACTGGTTTAAATCAAAGTTGTATGTGTCTCATAAAACATATTATAAAACATAATTTCATTTTATATATTCATGAGGAAGGTAAAGAAACATGCGTGCGGGTATTTTCTCAACCCCTTATTTTTTGGCCATGGACGAGTCTTTAGGCTTAACATTACATTATCAAACACGAGAAGCTAGCAGATGCAATAGCTTCACTACTATTAGAATGGGAACAGCCTTAGACCTGACTTCTCAGCAAGAGAAGCAGATGCAATAGCTTCATTATATTTGTTGAATTGGACGAATGTGTCTTAGCATCATCATTGGTGAGAACTAGTTGTGGTGCCATAAAAATCCCCGTCACGTTTCCAACGGTCCCGTCTAAGCTGGTCAACTTATAAGTGTTTGCTCCTACTCCTTCTCCAGCTTTCTCTATCTTAAACCGGCTATTTTGGCTCTCCGGTTTACCACCGAGGATAATTGCACGCTCCTTGGAAGCAGATGAGGACTCCACTGCCCATACAAAGGAAAACTCGTTGCATACCGGGACCGGCAAGGCGCCAGCCTTGAACTCGATGGTTACATCAGTAGATGTTTAACGATGGAGTCTTGGACTGAGCCAGCAAACTCGAAGCTAACCGGTTGGCCCGGTAGGAACGGAAAGAGTGCTTGGTTGATGCCAAGTGGACAAAGAGGAGAGATTCTAATGGCGGCTGGAACAAGACCACCACCATTGCTACTCCAGTCTTGATCGGCTGGATGAAGTATTGCTTACCTGTCTCAAGAGGATTCCCGGCAGTGTCTTTCACCGGCTCTTGTCCGTGGGTGCAGGCCACTGCCGCCAAGAGGAGAGTGATGAGAAAAGAGATCTTCATTGTGATGAATGATCTTGTGTTTTTTCAGGTTTGGTGTTTGAGTGAGTTGAGTTATGGAGAGCAAAGACGTTTATATAGGAAGCCTTTGCGGTTAAAATTAAAACAACATGTGAGTGCGACGGTAGAAAGAAAAGGTAAATATCTGTTTTTGCTAACCCTAAACCATTAGCTTTCAAAATGTTTATTGGCTTTTTCCTCACGTCACATCCTGATAATTCTTGTACATGTTCAATGGTTTCAATAGTACAGCTACGGTTTAAAATAGGTGATTATACTCTGTACTCTATGGTAACCGGATCAAACTTGTAATTTCAGCACGAGGAACATGCAAAATGGTGCAAAGTAACTAACATATAAAGGACGATCAAATAATTCATGGGAATGATGCAAGGAAATCAATGTACGAATCATTCTCAGCACATTTGTTTCTTTCAGGCCATATCGTAAATCTACAATTATTGGACCATGTGCCTCTCTTTTTTTTTTTCTGGAATTTAGACCTACATAACACGTATTGCATCAATATACAAGTTCCCCTTTTATAGCTATTAATATTAGGGAAATTGGGCTGAATAACCTTCAAACACTTTATAATTCACTTAGTAACCCAATTACCCTAATACACCAATATATCGTACGTCTTTTATATAATAATACTAATTTACCCTTTTTCATAACCGGTAAAACCTGCAAACAAAAATAAATTAAAATAATAATAACTACCTAACACAATACATCGTGGCTTTTGAGATTCACATAACTTGTAAAAAGTGAATCGTTTATCTTCCATTATTGATTCACCGTGTGACCACCAAAACCATTTCTTGAGCAACTTTTCCTAGGAGATGACCGTTTTGTTCGCTTGACTACTAACGTGAAGCTTCACTATATCTGAAATCTATGGAGTTGCCGACAACGTTAACGGTGCCACGGCGAGGTTCGTCAACTCTTCCTCAATCTCCTTAACCCCTTTGTTTTACTAGGCAGTTATATGTATTATTTTCACTAATGTCGTCAGATACACTTATGTTTTGTCGCCGTGATGACCCAAAATTGATCGGAGAAGATGAACAACTTTTGTTAAAATGGTGTTCTATTCTATTATATGAATATAGAATAGAAATGTAAAACAATATGTATTATGTTATTTATTCATGTTATGTAATGCGATATATGTTGTTACTATACTATTTTATAATGTTTCGTTCCATTTGACGATTAATAAAGAGTGTTCTATTTTGTTTAGAGATATAGTTTGTAATTTTCTTAAGTTCTAACAATCATTACATGTTTTGAACATGTAAAAATCGTATTATGATCCATATTGTATAATTTAATATTACATAATAAAACTTAATGTTACATAATATTCTGTGTTTTTTTAGATTTGATATTTTGGGTTTAAGATTTATATTTGGGTTTAGGTTTTAGGGTTTAGTGATTAGGGTTTAATATTTAGAAGGTGAGGAGGTATGGTTGGGACAACATTAACTTCTACCATGCAATCTTAGACATTTATAATTTCACTAATATGTTCTACACTAAGTATTTTGTTCTATTCTATTTGAGTTTTATGGTTTATATTTGAATTTATGGTTTATATTTGAGTTTAGGGTTATTGATTAGTGTTTAGGTTTAGTGATAATGGTTTAGGGTTTAGTATTCAAAGTTGAGACTGAGTTTAATATTTAGAAGTTGTGTGTGGGTTAGAGTCCTAGACTATTTCAGTGATATAGAATACAGTTTTTTACTGAAAATCTTATTCTATCTATTCATTTTACTGTCATTCAGTTACATGATCATAGTTTATATTAGGGTTCAGGATTTAGTAATTAGGGTTTAGTATTTTGGAGTTGGAGTTAGAGTAATGTTTAGTATTAAGGATTGTGAGTGTGCTTTAAGTTCTCCTATACTACTTTCAGCGGTATAGAATAGAACACTCATTGCATATGTGCTCAATAAACATGTAACGTGGATGTCTTTATCTTCTTTCATATGAGATAATTTCGGTCACTCCTGACCATATATTAATTTGTGATACATTTTACCGGGTACCTGTAAATAGGAAGGGTTATAACCGGCTCACTTTAGACGTAAATGTTAGATTCTTTAATATGTCAAAATCAGTATCATCTACTTAATTTCACTTCCAAGTTTGGTTAGAATAGCAAATAAGCCCTTAATATTATCCTTATGGACGGGCAATATTAATGAAAGTAATTTAACCAGTCATAAAATAATACATAATACAAATAGTCACACAAATCAAATATATTTAATTGTTAAACATTTTTAAAAATGAAGCAACAACTTCTTAAACATCATATATTTAGAATATGGAGAGTGTACTGATATGGATGCAAGAAAGGTGATGATCGCATTTAACAAATTACATAGATTGATCTTTCAATTTATATAGTGTTAAAAAGTTTTAATATTTTGTATATATGTAAACAGATATCTGGAACACGTTGTGAGCTAGAAGAAGAGTATTGACCATAATCGAGAGTGCTGGTGTGATTGCTCGGGACACTGACATCACCATTTGTTTTTTTAGACGAAGACTATATTAAGTTTTAAGGGGTTCCAAATTAAAACTAATTAATATAATTAGACTGATCCAACTCTTTATATATTTGCTGGCTTTTTTTCTTAAGTTTTTAATGTGAGATCTTTTTCATTATATTTTTTTTTGTGATAGTAGCTCTTCTAATTATTAATTTCAACATAATCCATAATGACCTATGAGAAAATACTCTTTTTTATTTATTTTGACAAAATTGATTTTTTTTGGGACTACTAAATAGTAGAATAATCAAGGCTTTTTAAGTCGGATTACATGATATGGGTTCAAAGATAGTTTTAGAAACACAATCAGTTTTTGTTGCGGACCGACTTATATCAACTAATATACTCATTACCTAAGAAATGTTTAATGGTTTACATACTAATAATTTATGTAAGAATTATTTTGAAAATAAAACAGACATGAATAAACCTATGATATGTGTCGTTTACGTGATTGCAGTGTCTGTGAGTGTCCAGAGAATGAGTTCCCTGAACCTTTTAAGAGAGCCAATCTTCCTTCCGATAATCCGATTTGTCAAGAAGGAAAACCGCAAGCTGCTGTTGATCGTACTATAGATACAGAGCATTTAGAGGTTGGGTTGAAACTAATAATCCATAGACGCATGATAATGACACAGATAGTGGTATGTAGTTTAACAAAAGATGTCTGAGAAGTTTTGGTTCTTTATATGTGATGATGATGATTATGTTCAGGTGAGATGACTTATGTAAATCTTCAACTAAACCCGGAGAGGTTTACTGGTTATACTGGACCTTCTCCTAGAAGAATCTGGGACTCTATATATTCTGAGAACTGTACTAAATGTGAGTGTAATTGTTTTCTGTTTTAATGATGTTATGGGAGCAAGTCTTGTGATGTGTGTAAATGGGGTTTTGTAGACTCATCTGGGGAGACATGTCCAGAGAAAAAGGTTTTGTATAAACTGATATCTGGTCTTCCATTCTTCAATCTCAATGCACATAGCTGGTGACTATCTTCCTTGATGAGTCATACAACCAGGTTTGTGTTTCTAACGTAAAAAGATTCTCAACTCATGAATATATGTTATGGTCATTGTTTTCATTGAAATGCAGTGGGGACAGAACATTGAGCTGATGTATGATCGTATTTTAAGACATCCAGATCGTGTCAGAAACTTGTACTTCACGTTTCAGATCCATCTCTCTTTCTCCTTCTGTATTTGTTTCAGTGGTGTTTCCTTTAGACATGCCTTGCGAGCATTGGTTAGCAAAACTCTATGAGCTAACCTTCCTCTGCTTCCTATAGACAACTTAACTTTCTCCATCCCTACATTAATGCCAACTCTTCTCAACGGCTGCTGTCTCTGGTAAGGTTTCATTTGCATGCGCCGTCTCAGTATGTTGACGAGCCAGCTTTTTTTTTTTTGCCAAATATTTGAATTTCCATTATAAAGGAAAGCGTTTGTAATAATATTCAAGGTTTAAACAGCTTATAGTCTACCTTGGCAAAAAAGGAAAACAAGGTAAAGCATAACATAGAAGAACAGAGGAACAATTACTCATTCCTTAGCCAGTGTTGCATAAGACTGAAATTCTGCTTTAGATTTCTCTTTGACAGAATAGCGTCACGTATAAACCGGTCTAAAAGCTTGAAACTGATGGACGGAGCTGTGGAGATGTTATCATGGAGACGCTTATTCCGCTCAGACCAGATACAATAGACAGTTGCTGAGGCCACTAGACGTTTTAGGAGAGTCGGAGTGGTGTCATCATGCGAGCTGAGCCATTGAGTAAAAGCTGTCCAAGTGTGAAACCCGAAGAAACTAAAACCCAGGGCGTACTAGACATAAATTCCAGAGTTCACTACTCCACTCACAGCGGAGGAAAAGATGATCTCTGTCCTCTGTGGAGTTGCTGCAGAGGCAGCAAGCGATGCTGATATTAACCCCCATCTCACAAGCCTTGCTCTTGTGGGTAACCTATCGAGATGGAGCAGCCACATTAAGAAAGAGTGTTTAGGTATGGCACTTTAAACCAGACATGAGAGGACCAATGTTGAATAGGACCACGATGGCGTAACGCCTCCCAAGTGTGCTTAGCAGAGAATTTTCCAGTGATATATCATTGACAAGCCAAATAAAACAGTCTGGTGCGGACTGAAGAGAAGGCAATGGGATAGATGTAAGAAACGTGTGAAGTTCTTCTGCAGACTGTGATCTAGCGCCACCTAATATCCAGCCAACAGAGTTGCAGGCATCTGAGACAGAAGCTTGCAAAGGAATACCTAACTGTCTTGGACCATCATCCCCAAATCGCTCCATCAGGGGGCCTAAAGGAGTCCAGTTATCCCACCAGAAACTAATCCTCCTCCCATCTCCCACTCGAGCTCGTAAGAACGTGAAGCTAGAAAGTGATATGTGATTCAAGATCTTTAACCTAGCAAAGAAAGTGATATGTGATGGTTTCAGCAAAGATGAAAATGTTATTCGGGTGGTTATGGTGAGTATTGTTTTACCCTTTCTTGAAGGGTTTTGTTCTTAATGTCTCATTCCTTAACCTTTGCTTCTAAACCGAAATTGTTTCCTCCATTTTCCTCATCTGTTCATCTTTTACTTTCATATCTTGCTTCCACTTTTCAACCTAAAAAAAATTAACACATCAAACACTTGAATGATTTAAATACACATATGTGGAGATGTCAACTTGAGTCTAGCTTATCATTTGCTTGTATTTCAAGAGTTCAGTATTGTCTAGATGATGTGCTCATTAGCCCTTGTTTTACCAACAGCCTTGCATTGCTTCCTGTTCTCAACACATCCCAACCCTCCTCTATGCTTGTCACGCGTGCTTCAACCAATCCTGGTACGTGGTGGTTTCCTTCACTCACTTGCCTTATCTCAAATCTGCAAGAACCATGATATGAATTTTAGTTCAAACAGCAAAAAAAACATGGAGATTGGATACTATCTACAAATCTTATGTACCTTTTCGTTGCAGATGCATTTTGTGAAGCAGGGACCAACGAATCTCTTATATGCTCGTTGTAACTTCCAAGACTATTAGATTTCTCGCTCTTTAGTTATGTCAAAAAGATTTTTCAGTGTTCTATAATTCACACCACGGTTGTCTGGAGTTCCTTCCATGGTAAACGTTTTCCATAGGCGAAGATGCAAACGTTGTATCCATCAATGACTGCTCAATCTTGAGGGGGCGTGTAAGAGAAAGAGACTATGAGGACTTGTTATGAGGACTATGAATACATGATCATTGGTTTCAAACTTTATAGTAAGCCAGAATTGAAAATAAGAGGGACTATACTATAGACTCTATGGTGATCGGATGAAACTTGAATATTTCAGCACGAGGAACATGCAAAATGGTGCAAGTAACTAACATATAAAGGACGGTCAAATAATTCATGGGAATGATTCAAGGAAACCAATGTACAAATAATTCTCAACACATTTGTTTCTTCTGGCCATATTGTAAATCTACAATTATTGGCCAGAAGAAACAAATGTGTTGAGAATTATTTGTACATTGGTTTCCTTGAATCATTGGCCAATATAGAGACTAATTATGCAAAATACTATTTGATGTAATATTTCTTTTAGTATTATAATTAATCATCATTAAAAAAGTGTGGTTACTTCTCTTTTCTAAATATAACGTTTAAGCAACATTTATGATTTAGATTGATGTTTTGAACTTTTCTTACATATATTACAAATAATAATATTTACTTTTATTAAGTACTTTTTATTTATTTTTAGGACGAGAAAAATATTTGACACTTTTTGATGGAAATCGAATTCTACAAAGGGCAAATCTCTCAAATAGCCAATTTTAAAGTTTTTGTCACAAAATAGATCTTGAGAGAAAAAATGACCAAATAGACCTTTTTATTTTGAATATTTTAATATTTTTTATTTTTTTTAATTTTAAACTTCAACTCTAAAACCTAACCCCATAACTCTAAACCCTAAGTTTAGATTAGTTAACCCAAAGGTATAAATATATATATTTTTGCATCTTTTAATAAAGTCTATTTGGTCATTTTTCTATTTGAGTGCTATTTTTGGGATAAAAATTTTTTAGGTCTATTTGGGTCTTTATCTCTCTATACAAATGTAAAGTTTGATTTTTAAAACCTTTAGTTATTAGAAAGAGAAACAGTATATTTATATGTATATATATTGAAGGAGACTACTTGGATGTTCAAGTAAACTTTGATTGGTTATAAAATGAAAAAGGATATCAAATCATGGATAATTGCTTTGATGAAAAGTTGTGTCGTATAAAAGAAGATGATTGCAAACATAGTTTTGTTTTATTTATGGAAATTCAGGTACATGCATGAAGGTATTATCTCAACCCATTATTTTAGGCCAGGCTTTACATTATACATGATTTTTGGCTTGTTGACTAGTAGGGTGGGAACATCCGTAGACCTAACTTCTCAAGACGTGAAGTAGAAGTAGTAGCTGTCGTGTCACCATGAACCCTCTGGAATTTTGACGAGGAAGGTCTTGGAAGTATCATTGGTGAGAACTAGTTGTGGTGCATTTTCCCAAGGCCCTGGGACGGTTCCAATGGTTCCGGTTAAGGTGGTCAACTTGTAAGCAACTCCTCCGTAAAAATGTTCTTCTCTCTCAATTCTAAACCAGCTGTTACGTTCCCGCTTCTTACCACCGGTGAGAATCGCAGGCTCCTTTGAAGCCGATGAGGATTCATCGACTTCCCAGTACTTGGAAAACTCCTCGCAGCCCGGCCAGGCGTCTGACTTAAACTCGATGTTTATAGCTTCCATTTCGTTAACATATGTGTCCATGATCGAGTATGGATATGAGAAGCTAACCGGTATGCCTGGTAAGGCCCTAACCGAAGATTGGCTGATGCCAAGTGGACAAAGGGGAAGTAGTTTAACGGGGACTGGGAGAAGACCACCTCCGTTACTGTTCGGGTTGAGTGGTCGGATCAAGTATTGTGCTGTCGTTCGAAGTGGGTTTCCCTCGGCGTCATTCACGCGATTTTCTCCGTGGGTGCATACAGCTGCAGCCAACATGAGAAAGGAGATCACTGGGAATGATGACATCATTGGTGATATTTGTGTGTTTAGGGTTTGATGGTTTGCTTTTGAGTTGTGTTGTAGAGAGCAGACACATTGCACCGATATTTATAGGAAATATCTGCAGTTAATTTTGAAAAATACTTAGGTTCACCCCTAAGGTGAACCTTTAAATTCACCACATTTCTTATAACCAATCAAACTGCCACGTAGATTATTAAATAAAAAATATTAATTTTTATTTTCAAAATATAAAATAACAAAGAAAGAATAACGACAATTTTAATATTGTTGCTAACTAAACTCTAACCCTAAATTAAATTTCTAAACCCTAAACCCTAAATATAAACTTAAACCTACACTCTAAACCCAAACCATAGACCTTAAACCTAAAACCAAACTTTAGACCCTAAGCCTTAGACTCTAAACTTTAGACCCTAACTTAAATCCTAGGATTTAGGATTTGGGGTTTGGGTTTAGGAGTTAAGTTTTAGGGTTTAGAGTTTGGGTATAGGATTTGGGTTATAATTTATGGGTTTAAAAGTTTGGGGTTTAGGAATTTATAGTGTTTAAGGTTTGGGTTTGGGTTAGGAGTTAGAATTTAGGTTTAGAATTTTGGGTATACGAATTTGGATTTAGGGTTTGGGTTAAGGTTTAGATTTAGGGTTTAGTATTAGATTTATGGGTTTCTAGTGGTGTTAACGTTAAAGTTGGGGTTCATTATTTTCTGTAGCTATTTTGTTTTTTGTTAATTTTTTAATATTTTTATTTAATAATCTATATGGCAATTTGATTGGTTATAAAAGATGTGGTGAATTTAAAGATTCACCATAGGGGGTGAACCTAAGTATTGTCGAAAAATACTTAGGTTCACCCCCTTAAGGTGAACCTTTAAATTCACCACATTTCTTATAACAATCAAACTGCCACGTAGATTATTAAATAAAAAATATTAATTTTTATTTTAAAAATATAAAATAACAAAAAAAGAATAACGACAATTTTAATATTGTTGCTAAACTAAACTCTAACCCTAAATTAAATTTCTAAACCCTAAACCCTAAATATAAACTTAAACCCTACACTCTAAACCCCAAACCATAGACCTTAAATCTAAAACCAAACTTTAGACCCTAAGCCTTAGACTCTAAACCTTAGACCCTAAACTTTAAATCCTAGGATTTAGGATTTGGGGTTTGGGTTTAGGAGTTAAGTTTTAGGGTTTAGAGTTTTGGGTATAGGATTTGGGTTTAGAATTTATAGGGTTTAAAGTTTGGGTTTAGGATTATAGTGTTTAAGGTTTGGGTTTGGGTTTAGGAGTTAGAATTTAGGGTTTAGAATTTTGGGTATAGAATTTGGATTTAGGGTTTGGGTTTAAGGTTTAGATTTAGGGTTTAATATTTAGATTTATGGGTTTCCTAGTGGTGTTAACGTTAAAGTTGGGGTTCATTATTTTCTGTAGCTATTTTGTTTTTTGTTAATTTTTTAATATTTTTTATTTAATAATCTATATGGCATTTGATTGGTTATAAAAGATGTGGTGAATTTAAAGATTCACCATAGGGGGGTGAACCTAAGTATTGTCCTTAATTTTATAACCGCGTGTGACAGTAAAAAGAAATGATTAATCTCTTTTTTCTATAATACATAGAATACGATGTCAGTTCTGATACGTCGGTAACCGACTCAAACTTTGATTTCAGCACGAGGAACATGCAAAATGGTAGGTAGTGTAACTAACAAAATAGTCCTCTATAATCAGTGCAGGAGATACAGTTTGAAACATTGGTATGGGCCCATAAATATAGAGGGCCCACAATTAGAAAAAAAACATTTTTTAAATTTTTTGGCATTTTATTAAAATATTAATATATTAGAATAAAATATTTTTATGTAAGAAAAAAATATAGATACATAAAAATATGTTCTCATTGGGTTATTTTTTGAAAAAATATGTAAATATTATATAAACTAAAATTGAGAAATAGCTTAGGATAGCCCTAAAAATATTTTTGTTACAAAAATAGTTTTTAAGGAGAAAAATGATCAAAATAAGTTTTATTGAAGAGTATAAATATACATTTATACTTTTAGGGTTAACTAATCTTAGACTTAAGATTTAGAAATTTAGAGATTTAGAGTTATGAGATGAGGTTTTGGAAATGAGATTTAAAACTTAAGAAAAAAAGAAAAAATAATTTTTAAAATTTTCAAAATAAAAGAGTTATTTTGATCATTTTAAGACTATTTGACGACAAAAACTTAAAAAATAATTATTTGAGATAATTGTCAGATAACATTTTGTAGATTATTTAAGGTATATTATGATATTTAATTTTTATCTTTTAGTTTTGTATGAATCTTCCAAAATCTCAGGACCGGTCCTGACTGTAATAAAGGATGATCAAATGAATAGGAAGTGACACAAGATTTCAAACAAAAAGCTAGGAATGATAAAACAATGTATAGATGAATGATTCTCTACGTCCGGCCCAACGAATGTTTGTGTTTTTACTGGTGCATAGAAATTTAAGACACATCCAGATGCAACAAAAATTTTCTTGACAAAAATCTCTTTATCCCGTCTATCTTCTGGGAGGAACCTCTTTTACTTCTTAGCATTAGCAAACATGGAGCAAATTCAAGCAATGCTTGAACTTCTCCGTTGTAACAGGCCTTGGTCAACATGTCAACTGCATTTTCCGATATATGCATCTTCTCCAATAAGATTTTCCGACGTATGCACCTTCTCCAATAAAATTTCTCTAGATGTTCATGCAAGAGTAAAGACATACCCTGTAGTCGACCTGCTATTATCAAGGTCTCCACCATAATCTGAATCTATGAATCCAATAACTGAACCGCACTCTTGACCTCCAAACATAATCCCATAATCACTTGTACCTCGTAAATATCTTAGAATCCACTTCACAGCATTCCAATACTTATTCTAGGATCAACATATACTTGCTAACTTGACTAACTGCTTGTTCTAGATCCGGTCTTGACACACCATAGCGTACACCAAACATCCATTAAAACACATTTGGTAGGTTTGTGTGATTCATGTCTAACTCTTTAATATCTAATTAATATGATACTAGGTGTTTTGCCGCGCAAATTTACGGGGTAATTATATTATATCAAAAATATATATTATGTTTATACTGTTATAAGTTTTGAATAAATTAAAAAAAAATTAAATTTTTATTTTCAATTTCAGATATTTGGATAATCAAAAATTTCAGTATATATTTTTAGAATATCAATGAGAATTTAAAATAGTTCAACACATAAACCTTAGTCATTAAATTCTTTCTCTTACAGAAAATAATTTTATAACTAATTTTTATATTTGGTTGTAGGAATTACTTTAATATTTTATTTGAACACGTGAAAAATCGGGAAATGACTTTAGCTTTCAAAAGAAAAAAATAGTGGTTTTTTTGTAGAGCTTCAATAGGACCAATATAATCAAATGGCTTTTTATCATGAAGATTTTTTGTAAACGTTTTTGTGTGGTCTTTAAAAACCTTTAAAATTTCTATAATTCCTTATCTACAAATATAATTTCCTTATATAATAATACATAGCCATCAAACTTATTTCTATAAAAATGCTAAAGTGTTTTTGTTTAATCATATATATTAATTGATAAAAATAAAGAAATTTATAAAACATAGATATTCTTTCTCTAATTCTACCTTTAGTTATCATAAATCATAATTTGTAATATTAATTGTGTTATGTGGTAATTTTTATTAATTAATTCTTGAGTTACCTTTTTATTTTGAAGTGAACATAATTAAAGTTAACAACGAGTCAAATTATAATTATTTTTAAAACTTAACATATTAACGACACATAAAAAAATACTTAAGTGATCTTTCAATTAATATATTACTAGGATTTATCTTATTTAAAACTAAAGATAAATTTGGTTAAAGTAAACATGAAAACATGTATTAGGAAATTTGTAGTTTATACAACTTCCTCTCATAATTTTGTCAAAACACAAATCACATTTTTCACTCATTTTTTATTTAGTGTTTAACATAAAATTCAAATGGGTTAAACAAAAAAATTCTTCCTTAAATTATCTTTGATCATCACACTAGTTTATCAAACGCTAACTCATCGAAGAAATGTTTTGTATTAAAACTAAGCATAGTTTAGATATCTTTTTAAAAAAAATATTTTTATTTATTTTAAATTACTTTAAAACAAACATATTTTAATTAAATCTGATTAACTAATTTTATATAAAATAAAAATAATACTTAAATTTTAAAATAACGCATTGTCGTTATTTTAGGCATATATACTTAATATTAATATGAGATCAATGTTAAATGAAAATAAAATGTATATATTTGTATAAAATTTGTTAATTTTTCAGTATTGTAATTTTTAAAAGTTTATTATACCCGCAAAATAGATCTTATTATTTTTTAAATAATATTTTCTTACATTCAATTTACCTTATATTTTTCATCTTTGACTTTAACAATTATAGAGATAGTAATCTTAGTTTGGTAAATGCAATTCTACCACAAGTTTGATACCACTTTGCAAATTTATCTTTGGTGAATGTCAATTTTCAAAAATACCTTAATTTTCTGATGAAAATAAATTTAATTATTTTTTTAAAAATATTTAACAGAAAATTAGAAACTCAACATCACATCTTTAACACTAAAACCTAAACAATAATCACTAAAAGTATAAACCCAAATGTTAATATATTTTTGATAATGTGTATTTTTGCAAAGGTGGTATTTAACTTATGATATTCTTGGCAATTTCTCTTTTTAGTGATCTTCATTTCTCAATTTATCTTAACTTTTAAGAACACATAAAACTAATTAGTTCACATTGTATTAACACAAAATATATATATCTCGACAAACAAAAAATTAAATCATAAGAATATAAAGAACCTAATAATCATATTTTATTATTCTCCCTCGTGTTTTTATTGATGTCTTCTTTCTTTCTTTTTTAGTAAAAATAAACATGCTAATTATATTATAATAAAATCTATATAAATTATATTAGTAGAATATTAACTCTAGGAAAAACATGTGTTCGATTAATATAATTTTAAAAAGACTTTACCATATAATAGTTTTATATGAATTAACATATAATAAATGACTAACAATATAATAATTAATTCATGCTGTTTAATATTAATAGATGAAAATCTGATTAATGTAATTGTAAATGATTTACCATAAAAAAAATATGTTTTAAAATATAAAACATTTTAATCATTTTTAAAAGTCATAAATCATCTATAATGTCACATTGTTATTGAAAAAATGATTAACTTTTTAATTATAGCATTTGACTGTTTCGCATTCATTTAAAATATTTTTAGAATATATATATAGAGAGAATGATGAGTTTAATTAATATTATTAGGTTTAGATTAATTAATTTTCTGAAATCTATGATATATTGTATTCACTACTAATATAAATATATTAAAAATTATTTATAATTGTTTATTAGTATCATATGTATTTATATATATATATTATCAACTTATATAATGGTAATATAAATAAATTATGTTAATTCATATATATTAAATATGTTTAATTTTTTGTTTGGAAACATAGATTAGATTATGTAATTTTAGGATTAGTTTTTCTTTTAAAATTTTTAATTAAATAAATAAAAAATTATCAACGAATCAAATTATAACAACTAGTTGAGAGCTCTCCTATGAGCGACATGTCAACAAAAATAACTAAAACAACTTCTCAATTAATATATATGAGGATTGTCCATTTTGAAATTAATAGACTAGTTCGCATATATTATTTTTTGATTTTTTTTTCAAAAAACTTCATACTAGTTAGAGTTAGATATCTTTTTATATATTAATTTTTCTTATCTAATTTTTAATATGAAATATTGTTTGATATCTGACAGTAAGTACTTGATTGATAATGTCAATCATTGAAACTATAGTTTAATATGGATTATAGTTCTTCAGTTGACTATAACCATAAAGCTATAACTAATGATTGACGATTAGTTGAATAAATATATGCGTACTAATGTTCAAAGAAGTTTCACGGGACTGCCATCAGTGATAGTATATTCAGAGTCCTAGACGCGCAACACGTAGAGACATCTAATCTATCTGTAAATATTTATGATTGCATGCATCAAACATTAATGGTACGGCTTACATTAAATACTTGAACAGCTGTATGTATATGAAGTGAATCATATGGTATGGAAGTACCACACGTCTTTGTCCCGTACATTCTTTCTGGCAACTAGAGTACAAGTCATGCGCCAGCCTATCATACCATAGCTCTTATTTATCTTCTTTTTCTTTTAATCTTAAAAACATAGTATCATATATATGTGCGTTCAAGAAAATGAAAAGTTGTAAGAAATATTCAAGAAAATGAAAAAAAAAAGCTAAACGAACTAAACAAAAATAAAACTATTTTCGTAATGTGGTTTACATAATCTGGTGAAAATGCATATCAGGGTCAAAAAAATGTCGTGATTAACAAAACATATGCACTATCACCACCGACGTAGATTACAACAAGGGACTTGTGAATTGTACGTGTGTATCATTGATGAAGAAAAAACAATGTTTTTCACTTCCTTTATTGGCTTACAACACAAAAATAAAATAAAGAAAATTTGTTGGTATGAAAATCCATATGCAATTTTTCCGTTTCTCTGCATTTCTCATGCAAGATCTTGTGTAACCAAAGAATGAATGCATACAAGGAATTACATTAGTAGTATGAATAAAACGTTTAAATATATAAATTAAAGAACTAATCTACAATATATCCAAGCAATAATCTCAACAAAAAGCTTTGTTTGTTCCCATCCTTCTTCTTTCTCTCTGTACCGATATTGCAATGGAGACGAACAAGAAGAGACGGAAGAAGAAGAGTAGTAACAAGACGAGACCGATGTGGAAGATAATGTTGATGAGCAATAAGACGACGCCGTTTGAGCTGTGTTCTTAGTGTAGCTGTAGTACTCTAGAGATACCTTAGAGAGCTTCTCGTTTAGACATAAGGAACATACTCCAGGAGACTGTCTATGTTTCGTGTGCTTCTTGCATGAGAAGTTATTGTCTGAAATGGAATTTGGATTGGAATGTGATCTCTTTTCTGAGGGTTCTTTGATTTCATTGCTCTTCTTGATCCACTTGCGATGAGGAAGATGTTTGCCATTGATTAAATCTCGTGAGCTTTTGTGTTATTTTTCTTTTGCCTTGTCGTGATTGTATATTTATCTATTTATAGCTGCTTTGTCTTTGAGTAATTAATGCAAAGCTGGTTTTGATTTTCCTTGAAGGTTCCCATATCATTCTCTTCTTTTCTTATTTTCATAATCAGTGTGGATGTGCTCATAGTTTAGTATTAAATTTAAAAGATTGCAAACTGTATTGAAATTTTTAAAAATGATAATGTTTTTATGGAATAAGGAAAGATGACGATGTAGCATTTTGACATTTTTGAAGAAACATAGAGGATATTTTCTTTCTTTTTAGTCTAAAATTCATATAGACAGTGATAAAATTATAAAACCATAAAAGACTTGACGATATTTGTTTTTAATTAGTGACACAGTAGTAAAGATACGAATAAACTATTTATAATCTAATTAAATTAACATTCACCATCAATATTTCAAATTTATTAACAGTTTAAGATAAGTAGAGATTTTGTAAGTATTACGACTGGTTATACTCAGTTTGTATTATTTTAAATGGTGTTTAAAGAAATTTGTTTGTTGCAAAATAATTGATGTTATTAGTATTGTAGATAGAATTTGATATTATTTGAATTTTGTGCCCCAATTATAAAATATTGTATTTTTATTAATTCAACTATTTTATTTAATGATATTTTATTTAATTAAGACTAATTGTATAATAATTGTGGAGATTTCAGATCTACCACAAATTTGATATAATTTTTCAAATTTATCATTGAGGAATGATTATTTTCAAAAATATCATAAATTTATGATGAAACTAAATTAAAATATTTTTTAAAATATTTATAAAATATTTAAAAATTCAATTCCACCATTTTAACACTAAATCTTAAATAATTATTATTAAAATGTAAACCAAATGTTAATATATTTTTGATTAAGAATATTTTTTTTAAAAATAGTATTTAACTTATAGTATTCTTAGCAATTTTCATAACTATTTCTATTTTTTAAATTTATGTGAAAAAATTTTAAATTACATTTATATTAAAATAGAGGGAGTATGGGGATACAAAAGGTTGGTTAAGTAGGTGTAAAGATTATTAATTCTGACCAAATTTTGTGTTATATTGTTGTGTGTTGGTTTAGTTGCATTGAGATGACGACTTGGATGCATTTAAAAAGATCCGGTGGGTCCATCAAAGTAGGTGCGTCGGTGTGCCGATTGTCTCGGGGGCCTTTATACCTAAACTGTGCTCCGATGTCAAAGTGCCTATCTGGCTGTCTCTTTGCGCCGTGTCGAGACTGTCAATTACTCGTGGCACTTGTCAGTCCATTATTCTTCAGACGATCGTTCGTGATCATAACCCCATGTCTTACTTTATTTCAAGTATTCACACTTCTAAACTATTAGTATTAGAAAAGTCATCTCCAAAACTTATAATATATTTCATAGAGAAAATATTCGATTGATTATTTTTTATTATAAACCAAACACAGTTACAGATGGGAATGTGAGAGCGCAATAGAACAATTGGAGAAAATATTAGGTATCAAGATATGTGTTTTAGATTTAGCAAAAAAAAAAAGGTGTTTTAGAAAACTGAGATTGTGAAGTTCACTAAACCCGTAAAAATTTTGCAAACTGAAAACTTAAAGTAAATAGGTTTCAAAATATTATAGAACTGTATTTGAAAAATTGGAGGTTATAAACATTTTCTATAAAAAAAATCCATAAATTTAAAAATCTGTACTTATATACAAAATCTTCAAAAAAATTAGAGGTCAATGCAAATGTTTTAGTGGACTTTTCCAAATCCAGCCATAAATTTTTCTTAGCATATTTGTGTATTTATACAAAGTTATATTATTTGATATTAATATTGTGTTAATGCTATCATTATATAATGTGTTTGTATTCTTATATAAAACACGACAATGTAATAACACAATAATTTATTTTTTTGATCAACCACACAGCAATGTATTCATTCTTATATATTGCCTAATCACCCTCTGAATTTCGTTGGCATTAATTTCACAATTATGGGTACATTGCGGCCAAAAATGAATGTAACAATTGGTTCGTTTTAAGGTTTGGAATTTTGGGTAAGTGTAAAGCCCATCATGAACAAATACTATCTCTGGCTTTAAAACCACCGGCCCCTGAGTATGCATGCTCCGCCGATGTCTCCGGGCGCAGTTCAGTGCATTCAATTTCTGAACGGGTAATACATTAGGCCACCTCACAAGGTTCAAGTAATCAGCAAAACCTAAAAGTCTTAGCATAAAATTTAATCTTGATTCTTGAATACGATCTTTTTTTTTGGCGTATATGATCTATTTTAGAATTTAAGAAACTTAAAACCAAAACCCAACCAAATTATTTTGTGAACCGAATAATCGAATGACCATTGACCAGCCTTGCTTTTAACATTCCTAGCTTAAATGTTTTTTTGGTCTAATCTTTAGCTTAAATGTTTTCATAATTTCTATTAGTCTTACAATTAGTAACCTAAGTGTTTTGGTGTACTTTTAGGTAAAAGGCTCGTAACAATAAAGAAATATAATCGTGAGAAAGAAAATGTAAACACGAAACAGAAGAAAATATCACGGAATAACTAATCAACAACAAGAAGCATATAAAAATAATAGGGCTCATAGCACTGCCTCTAGCCTGGACTTTCAAACGAGCCAAACCAAACCATAAAAAGATATTAAAGACAACTAAGAAAGAGCCAAAGCATATAATAATACAACTACACAAGTTACAACCAAACCCTCGAACGGCTTCAACACAGCAGTGGCAGAAGCGGTAGGAGCAGCCTTCTTGCCCTCTACGGTTGGAGAAGGTGTAGTTTTGGGGGTGGTACTGCCACCACTGTCAGCTCCACCGTCTGAAGCGGCTGCTGCACCTACTTTGACAGAGAGCTTCATGCCACCGGCACAGTGGCCGGGGATAGCGCAAATGAAGTAGTGAGAACCAGCTGTCTTGAGAGCTATGCTTGTGGTTCCGCTACTGTCGGAAGAAATTGAGTTCCCCAATGTGCAACTTTTGTAGTCACTTTCACTCACTTCGTCCACCGTGTGACCCGCACCGTAGTTGAACACTATTTTGCACACAATGTACACAAACATAATTTTTTTTGTACACATACATAAATTACAACTATAAATATGATCTCCATTGTTATTTTTGTTCTCATTAGGAAGGTAAACTTTTCTAAATGACATATAATTTTAGTATTTTCATCAAACTTTTTTTTTTCTTTTTCTTTTTTGTTGATTGTGGAATGAAAGGGTGGTCCTTAGCCAAATGAAACATTGTCTTGGGTCCCAATTTTTAAAGATTTCATATTGAAAATGGCCCCCAAATTTGTAAAAAAAAATTTCTTTTTAACAAATATTACTAAATTGTTTAGGGCCCTTTAATCTCACGATCATCCTAGTGACATAAATCTAGGTACATGAGTAAAACGACACTTTTGTTGTAAAATAGAGTTTTTAAATGAAAAATGAATATTTTGTTTTGAAGCTGTATAAATATGGATTTATCAGGTTGTATATTCAAATAATCAGTATACAAACTCTTTAAACTGGAGTTTTAGTTTATAGTTTTCTTGTAGCTTTTCTTGCTTAATTAGCGTTTCTTACAACACTTTTGTTAATTTTTAATGCAGACATTAAGAAACAAAATTATTGGTTATCCTCTTAATGTGATAATTTCACATGTTAACGCAAATGCATATATTAGCGTTTCGCACAAACACATTATATGCAAAATGAGAGGCTATATACATACCTATTGTATCGCCAATGGCATATGGTTTTCCGGTAGCCAAGGAGCTATAGTCCTTCCCGAGCGACCACTCGACAGAATGAGTGGCCGAGGAGGCCGGTGCAACAACAGTGAAGAAGATGATGGCAAGGCAACCAACAAGTATACTCAAGTTTGCCATTTTGTGTATGAGTGTAACAATATCTCTAATTAAAAATATAATGTGACTAAGAAAAATCCTTGTGAGCTCTAAGCAAATTTATAAAGAGAATGGAGCCAAAAGGGTATGATGGAGTTAGTAGAGCATTAGGTCCACTTACCATCCAACTAATGTTTTCATCATTTCAGTTTTGAAATTACTTTTCATATTTTGGCATATTTTGGGATAAAGACTTGTTCCTCCTCTCCTCTATAGCTTTAAAAATACTCAACAAATGAAATATTATGGGTCATGGGGTTTGGTGACAGATCATAAAGTCACACTCAAGGGTTCTTTGTAAAAAGATAAATGATGATGTAAACCAAACTAGTCATGATGTGTCATCAAAATCCCTTAATGATTCAATACAATTGACCAAACCAAAAGAAGATGAACTAACTTTTCTTACGAGCAATCACTCAGGATTTGCAACAAATAAAATGGAGCATGTGACGTAATTATTATCTTTAAATAATTTTTAAACGATAGTGGATACATGACTCATTATGTTTTATAAGAGCCGAGACTTCGATGTATTTATTAGAACGCTTGCTCTACTATAGCTGATTTCTTATAACATTGTGTAGCCTGAAAAAACTAGGTTTCTTTCTCCTTTCAAAATCAGTTCTATGCAAAATGTTAACTTTCTTGAAAAATGTATAATAATGCTTCAGTCTTACTAAATTTAATATCTAAGTTACTAAAAAGGTGGTAGTTTGTTTGAAAAACGAAATTAATCTCACCGAAAGCTGCAAGACAAAGCATGGATATGATATGATAGGGACCCTGCAACTAATTACACTGGTCATAAAACTCAAATTTGTTAAGACATCTCCAACTCACATTTATATTTAAGTATAAATGTTATCCTTCTGTTCCTAAAAGATCCATATTCTAGTTTTTTCACACTTTTTAATAAAACATAATAAATTTGCATAGTTTTTTGTATTTATCTTTTTTTCCATAATTTTAAACCAATAAAAAACCAATTAGTGCAATTAAGTTTTTTGAAGTTTACAATTAGATAATAAAATATACATTGAAAATGTAAAACATAGATCTTTTAGGAACAATTTTTTTTTCTAAAATATGCATTTTTAAGGAACAGAGGGAGTATTATAGAATATATATTTCCAATCGACTTTAATTTCTACATTTAGAAAGAAAAAAAAATTATATTTGAAGATTAAAAACAGTGCATTTTAATGAAAAACATTACAGTAAAATTCACATATATTTTAAGAAGTCTATTTTAAATAAAAATCAAAGAATTCATTGAAAATAGTTTTAGTAGCATATAGACTTGCTTTTCTTTTGTTTTCCTATTTGACACCACAGTAGTAGACTATAGGGCTGTTTAAACTGTGAAAAAGGGTGGTCTCAGCCCATGAAACTTGTTCAAGAGTATGCAATTGTTAGGCCATCCGCAGTGGTAAAATGTTTTTCTAAGTCTCTTAATACATATTTTAACATTTAAATAAAAAATTTCACTCAAATAATGACATCTGGGTCAAACGTTTCTTTACGATGGACTGTAGTCTCTTTAGGAAGAGTTGATTGCTCGCTTTTCTCTTCATGTTTTCTTAAATGGTGTTATTATTCATTAATTTAAGCTTCTTGAAAAGAAAAGAAAATAAATTCCATTACAAAGGAAATATATCTCAGTAATATATATATATATATATATATATATAATATTCCGAAAACCAAATTGTTAATGGTGACAGTAAAGCCAATTTTTTGTAGAACATTAGTTAGTACAACGATCTTTGTAAAACGAGCTATGCCCAGTGGTAGGAGATGTCCAGCTGAGGGGTTTAAACTCAATATTCTGGTTTCGATCTCCGCTGGCTGCAAACACTTTCCCGAGCCACTGGGGTATTCACATGCGGCCCCCAGCGCCCGAGACCAAAACGATTGTCTGGGTGTTGAGCCCGCTGAGTCGCGACATAGGCTCGACTGACCTTGATCTCTAGTCTAGGCCACTTCGGTGCTGATAGGACACTCGGTTATAAAAAAAACGAGCTATGCGTATTGCAAATGAAATTGAAAAGTTATAATATACTACACACATGTGTATATTCAGAATTTAAGTTGGGATTACAACAAAGCAACGACACTAGTATTATTGTATTAACCATAAAATTACTTGTCCTGGTCTGATCTCAACATCTTTTTCTTCTCAAAAGAAAAATAAAACTCAGCAGTTGTTCAATATACCATATTCTATTATGTGTTTGTTAAGTGCTATATCACGTTGTATCACTACTAAAGTGTGATATTTAAATTAGATATAAAATCTTCTTTCTTAATTAGATAAACTTTCAAAATATTACTTAATCATATTTATATATTAAACTCTGCCGAATGCCACTAAAAATAAACATTACTTAAATATTCAACAGCCAAAGAGTCAAGAGCTCAAAGGTAATATATGGCTTTCATGACTAAGACTCACCACCAATTAAACAATTAAAAGATGCTTCATCTTGTCACAGAACAAGTCAATACCTAAGATGAGAAGACATTTTCATCTTTATTTCTCCTGAATGTGAAAGAAACCCAAAGATAAAATCAAACCATCTTCTACATTGTCAAAAACCTAAATTTCTATGCCCTTGCAAATTCTCTTGATCTTAGTTTCTTGTACTCCAAGCAACAACACCATTTTTTTCTTTAATGGCCAAGAAGATACATAGAAAGCTCTTCCCTATGTTAGCAACAGATCCAAACAAAACATTAGATTGCTCCATAGGAATCTGTGATCCTATTTGCCCTTATAACTGCTATCAAGAACCAGACTACTACACCATATCTCCACAGCTACCTCCATGGTCATCTCCACAGCCGATCATACCACCATCTCCATCAATCTCAACCGTGTATCAACCAACTCAAGACACTTCATCTTCCATAGACGCTATAACCATCATCACCGTCACCGGTGCGGTCTTAGCCATCCTTCTAACCGGCTTCTTTCTTGCAGCCAAATACGTTACAAAGAGGGTAAACCGAGTCAACCTAGAGAGCTACCAGTCCCAGAGAGACCCCCAAGACGGTGCAATAGATGAAGAGTTTCAAGACACGGAGCAAGTAGACCATCCAATCTGGTTGATCAGGACAACAGGTCTTCAACAATCTATCATAAACTCGATCACGATCTGTAGTTACAAGAGAGGAGATGGGTTGATAGAGAGAACAGACTGTCCTGTTTGTTTAAACGAGTTTGAAGAAGATGAGAGTCTTAGGTTGTTGCCTAAATGTAACCACGCTTTTCACATCTCTTGTATAGACACGTGGCTTAGGTCTCACACGAACTGTCCCTTGTGTCGAGCTGGTATAGCGATCACTCCAGGGTGTTCTGGTCCGGTTGATGTAAGTCCAGGAGGGTCAGGCTCTCGTGATGTAGTTGTTGAAGATCTTGGAGAGGTTGAGAATGATGAGTCGGGTTCTAAAGAGAGATTGAGTTCTAGTTCAGATGTGAGGATTGAAGTCTATGGAGATGAGAATGAGGTTAACCGGAGCACGGAGGAGGAGGACGGTGGTGGGTTGGAAACAGAGGAGAGTGAGCATGTTAGGGTTTTGGGGGAGTCTATGGATTCAAACGTGGGAGATTCCCAAGAACACAATGGCCACAATGTGGAGTTACTGCGAGGTTCTGATCACAGAGACATACATTGTCGTTGAAGACAGGAGGAAGCTCATGTTTCAGTTCAAACAAGAGTTCGGTTTTTCCGGTTTAGGAAAGTCTCTAATCTCTACTACCATACCATTTTCTAGAATATATAAAGAAGAGAACATAAAACTACAATGCACAAGTGTCTATAGTGTGTATGTAGATTAGAAAAAGGCAAATAAACAGAATCTTTCTATGTTTTGTTTTTATCTCTTGTGTTCATCTTTGTTGTTTGCCATATATATACTCAGTCCATGTTAAAATTTAACATCGATATGATATATAGATATAATATGATTTTTTTTGGGAACACTACTGCTTAACATGGCTAGTTAGAAATCTTAATAACATGCGTGTAAATAATACTTACAGATATTTTAGCTTTTTTTTAACAAAGGAGAAAGCCTAGAAACACTTTCTATGGAAGGTTGTAACTTGTAAGAGGATATCTCAGAATTAAAGGAACAAAGATCTGGAAAGAGCTTTTCATTTTTTGTTTTGTCGATAAAAGGCTAATTTAATTCTAGATAGATTTTAAATCCGAGAGTCATCTCAGTAGAACTGAATCAACATAAAAATATTTTTTTTTTAAATGGTTTAATTTTCTTCAATATTAAAGTTTAATTATATAACCAATCGGATATGTATATTGGGATTCTAGTCTTGTGTCTATGTGAATGAACACATATAGATTAACCAACGGAATATTTCCATTGTCAATCACATCCAAACAAATATTTACTCAAGGCAAAGTTGGTGGTGATTCAAGATCTCAAGTTTTTTGTTTTCTATTTAGCAAATTTTTAGGTTAGATGTTAAACTTTTATTCAATAATTTTTTTAAGGACAAACTGTAAAATGACTTGAACAACCTATTTTATTCAAGATCATTATCAATCTATAAAAAATTGTAATGTAAATTTTTTATCTAATTAAGAACAGCATTTTATCTTTAATTATAATACCATGTATATTACTAGTAACAAAATGAAAAAACTAAGCCGTTTTGATGATGGTCTAAATAGAGAAAGAGAAAGGAAATGACACATGAAGCATCATCACACATGAAAAAAGTGATGAAACATTAAAAAGAAACTCAAAGACCAATGGGATTTTTTTTTTTTTTAACTTTTGGAGTATACCGGACTAATCCCCAGAGGAGTGGTGCGCCCCGCGAATGGAGCCTCACTCCGGGTATTCAAATGGGCGTAAGATAACCCATATCCGCGTCCCCAAGGAATCGAACCCCAAAGTTATTTATTTAATATGAAAAAGAGAGTAAAAGATTACACATGAAAAATTAGAGTTCTTCTAAATGTGTCAAAAACTAAAATTCAACTATATTAGCTCAGGATGACTCTTCTTCAATCCTCGTTAGGATTTGATTCATGGCTGCTGCAATATCTTCCACTGTATTCAACTGGCTCCCTTCTTCAGCCTGGATAAAACCCAATATTTTTTTATTAAAAAGATTCAAAGAAAAGTTTAAATGTAAATTACATGAAAAAGGTTGATACAGCAAGAGAAAGAAAGGTAAAAAATAATAAAAGAAATTGTTATATTTCGAGGAAGAAGCTTATGTATGTGTCTTGAAACAAGTGGCGTCATTTCGTTCTACCGTGCACAGTACATCCACAGAGTTCTGTGACCACAGTAACACATGTATAGGCATGTCATCTTTATGGTCCCTGATTCTTAGAAGAATCATTATTTTCATACTCAATTTTATTCATTTTTAATAAAAAAAATTTATGATTTTGACCCCCACCCCCTCCCCAATAATTGATTGAGGCCAGTCCTGACCAAGTAAAAGAAAAACGAAAAACATTTAATTTTTATTGTTCTTCAAAACATTTGGCAAGACAAATAAATCACAAGTACAAATAAGAGACAAATTAAATGTGACAAAAAGACATATTAAATGATTTAAAAACCTTTGTAATGGGCGAAATAATCAATGAATCATTGACCCAAAACTAACTATCAGACAGTGGTTATATTAAACCATTTCCAACTTTACATCATATTTTACTCTAAAACATAATGAAAAATAGAATAATTAAAAAAAACATAAAAACACTGAAGTTGGAGATACTCTTAGACCATGCTTAATGGGGTGTTTTATGAGTTTCTTAAGAGGAGGGGGCATCAAAACTTTTAAAATCGGTTCCAAAAATTCCAAATTAAGAATCGACGAGTTCTTGCACTGTTCGCGGACCTCACTGAATGTTTCCTTTTTATTTTATTTTTAAATTAGACAAAAATAAAATAAAAATAAAATAAAAATAAAAAGAAGGTTTTAAAGTTAATCATGCTCTTATAATACCACTTTAATTTGGATTTGCAAACACCATTTAAACCCTAATTTGGTATTATATGTCACTCTAACTCTAATTTAGCTATAAATATGAAAGAATAAAAAATAAGAATGAGAGAAAAATGTACCTTTAGGCTGATGGAATAGAGGACGGAGTCGTCGTGAGTGGTGACGTTGAGATGAAGAATAGTAAACTTTAGGTTCTGTATCGATGCAGCTAGTTTAAGAAGCTGTTTTGGTCTCTTCTTGGCGAGTATCTTCACACTCGCATGGCTCTCCACCATCGTCACCTCTATCTCAGCCATACCCTCAGCCACAGACGATGAAGAAGATTGTCTCGAGTATTGAGGAAAAGCAAAGAACTCTGAGAACGGTCCCGATGAGTTGGCGGCGGTGGTGGCTCCGGTGGTCTTAACTGGAGGCTCTACTGATTGTAAATGATGCTCAAGCTCCTTTAAGTAGTTAATGGCTCCGCCTACTATTGACGCTTGATCTCCCTTTAACCACCACCAAACCATAGGTTAGGCCCATAGAAATTGCAAAAGGTTTTCTCAAAACAATCAAAGATTTATATCTCGTACATTGTTTTAATATTAAAGTATATGTCACAGTCCTATCATATGCGTATATAATGTCTATAGTCCATTTTATAGTGCAATGATCATTTCATGCTCCCCACAAATCCACTACCATTTTTTTTTATCAAGAGAAATTATATGAGCGTATATTATGAAACAATAATAACGTCACTCGTTGTATCAATTTCTTATTTTTGTCAACATAACGGTTGTCATTCATTTTTATTAAGCATGTGTGTTAAACTTATGCACATATACATTGCATCTAGTCTTATATATGTCCTAATGAAACTAGAAGTCTAGCTAGAACATAGGTTTTGCCTTTTTCTTTCCTTGTCTTAACGCGTGAAGGATAATATTTCACGCGCTCACACACGTATAGATGTATAGTTGTTGTATGTAGAGACTAACCCGTGGAGCATAAGAAGGTGGCATGAGAGAACGGAGAACGGCGAGGTACTCGTTCATTTGTTTCCGGCGATTCCTCTCGACGGCGATGTGAGTCATCCTCTGGTTCTCAATCTCTTCCTTGTTCTTGCTACTCTTTATCCTCCTCCTCTTCCTCCTTTCCCCTCTAACGGCCGCATCCGACGGTGGAGGTTGGTCCAAGGCAGATCCATAAAGAAGGTCGTCTCGTGGCCATTGAAGATCCTCCTGATCGTTGTAGTTATAATCCTCTTCATTGGTATCTCCGGTTTTATTACAATTAATACTCGGAAACCCTTGTGTTTGTTCTTGCCCTAGCTTAAGGTTGTTCTTGTTGTCTACTAGTGGATCTTGATTGTCTTCTTGTTGAAAGTACAAGTCGTGAAACGGGAAATCTTTGCAAGAGATGAAGGAGAATGGATCTTGCGGGTAAACAACAGCCTCTAAGGCCATAGTTAGCTACAAAGTTTCTCAAAAACTTAAAATATACTCTCAGAAAAATATGAAAAGAGTCCGAGCCAGAAAGAGAGAGAGGGAGTGTTTGTCTTTCTCTTTTTGTCTCAAGAGGGAGACAATGCAAAAGGCAAATTAAAAACTTGTAATGATACCTCTAGGGTTACAATATAATATTTTCTCTAAAATAACTTAGTAAAATTGAATAAGAAATGAAACAAGAAGCAAGAAGGTCAAAGAAAGTTGTGGTTTTGATCAGTGGAAGAGAGGAGAAGCTTGTGAGCTTATAAAGCTGATATGTTTTATGTCCGGAGGAAAATCTGAAACAGTTGAGTTATGAAAAGTAGAAGATATAGAGAGAGACATTGTATGTGTTTTGTTTTTGCACGTGAGATTATAGACCGGTCCACAGAACCAGAGAAAAGATTCTGTGTGTTTCTGCAGGCTTTGGGGTTTCGTCTAGTTACACTCATGTTCGAGGACAGAGAAATATATTAAGTTGAAGTCTGAACTTTATACGTTGCAATGAAATATTTTTGGTTCTGCCGTATATCATATCATGTGAGTCTCTATAATCGAAACGAGTTAATATTAGATGTTCAATTAATATTTTCCTTCTATGGTGTGTGGTAATGCGTATAGACCGAGATACATAAAGTTAGACCAACATTATACATAATGTATTCATACAACTATACAAGCCATTCAACTATTTTGTTTCATTGTTCCGTATGAATACATTATGCATAATGTTGGAAAACATGTCAGATCTGTCCTGCTGTGGATTAATGGGTTTTTCTAACCTGCCTAATCCGTAAATAAAATTTAGTAAATCCGCATCCACTACACTCAAATTTACGGATTATTAGTAAGACATAAGAATTGATTAAAATTTCAATTTTTAATATTTGTAGTTTAAAAACTTTTTAATAATATAAATTGTACAATATTAAAAATAAAAACATTTAAAAAAAATACAAATGATTTTTTAATTAGTATGTTTACATGTTATATAATCTTTACAGTAAAAATTTAGTTAAATAATAATACTTTTCTATTAAAGTATTCACATGTTTATAATTTGCTACCCAGTTACACGGTTTTCAGTCACATCTGTACTATTATTTGCGAAATGGAGCTCCCACGTTAAAAATTAGAGTGGTTAATATCGTTTATGCCCTTAATGAATAAAATTTATAAATTATTCAAAAAGTAAAAAAGAATTTAAATTATTTTTATCAGATAAATGTAAAATTAATAATAATAAGAATTATCCAAAATCTAAAATAAAAAGCTAATTCTGATATGTATATATATATATATATATATATTGTGTTGTTATCCAAATTTTTTTTATAAAAAGATAAAATTATAAAACAGAAAACACATAACTAAATATTAATCAAGTAAAATTATAAATTTTATATAACTGACTGAATTCTAAGATTGATTTATTAATAATAAATCAAGTATACATAAATTTTTTTACATTAAAAATCAAATGAAAATATAAATAATAATTTATTTTTTTAGTTTTTAAATTAGTGATGTATATGTTGATAAGTAATTTTATAAAAACATTATGTCCGCATGTGCTGCAATCCACCTAGTTACAATTAATCATAAAACAGAATTCACGGATAACAATAGGAATAACATTTCGGCGTGTAGGGTAATTACTTTATTAGTGTAATCATGTCATATTTAAGCAAAGTATTGTTGATGTTGATGTTGACAAAGGTAAAAAACTAAAGAAAATGAGAGGACAACTTAATTTGGCACATTAACTGGCTAGTTGTCATCTTTCCAATAGTCTGAGTAATTATCGAACTTTAATCCGGAAGAGAAGATGTGAGAATTGGATGGCTATGATACGAACTTAGGACAAGAACTTAAATGTGATCCACCCGAAAATCTTAGAGAAAAAAATATACCATTTCAACTAATCCTATTTAGAAACACGATGTAATGGAAATCTTTAGCTATGATTTTCTTGTCTCCTTTGAGTCCGTGTACCTATAGTTTTTATTTTGTTTTTATTAAACATAGAAAGAGAATAATTTCAAAACCATCCAAATAAGTCTTTTCTTGATTTTTTTTTTATCACAAAATCTTTTCTTGATTTACTGTATATAAATTTTGTAATATTTGATTACTGAGCATATATTATACCATATAAATTTTTATTTATTATCTTAATGTCTGTTGATCTTTAATGAGTCAGGTGATATCTATTTTACACCTATATTTAAATTGTAAACTCTAATATTTTCTCCAATATATTCTGATATTTTTTTCTAAAATAAAAAAAACTTCAGAATAAAGTTGAAATTTTCTCTATTCTATTTATGTAAAATATCAATATTCAGATATGAAGTAAAATATATAATAATGATATTTCTCCCCTATAACTAGAAATAAAATACCAATCTCTAAATTAAAATTTAAAATAGAAACAAGTTGGAATAGTTTTGATTCCCAATGTTTAGAATCATATATACATGTGGATTGGAGATGCTTTGAGTTATTGGGAATTTCTCAGAATTTTAAAGAAAGCAAATAAAATTTTAGATAAAATTTTGAATCTGAGTGTCATAATGCCTACTAACACTCTTTTACCACTAGACATCAGCTCGTTGGTTCTCTCTCTATTTCCAATCAAAAAGTTGAATAGCTTTATGCAGCAGTACCATTTCCAATATCTTTGTTTCCCATCTAGCTTGATCTAGTCCTCCAATACACCTGATCAAATCCATCATAATTAATCTGATCTGTAAAAGCAAATGGCTTAAGTAATTAGTTGATACACTTTTCTAGTATATGATATTTTCACAAAATACAATAGTGTTATTATTAGAAGTAATAATCATGCACTTTTAAGAATGGTAATAAAGTGTAAAATGTCTTATAATTCTTTTGTTTATATATACTCCATCCGGACACTATTGTAGTATAATATACATCAAAATCAGTTAACTGAGCTCGCCAGCGTGAATATACAAATACTGAATACTTCAAATATAAATTATTTTTTTCATCAGTTCAATAAGATTCAAAATTTCGATAATGACTCTAATTTCCACCAAGACATTCCATACGGTTTTTGGTTTCTGACTTAAATATTTATATACAAATATCCATGCACTTTTTTTTACCAAGAACGAAACTGTTTTTTTTTCTTGAAGAATGTGATATTTTTCTGTAAATAAATAGTTATTACGAAATTTTATCAGATTCCTGTCCAACTTGAGTTATACTATTGAGTATTGAACCCAAAATAATTTAGGGTACTACTGTGTAACAACGATCTTGTTATTCTTAATTTACTGGGGGACATACTCAAATAGCACGTCACAAGTTTTGCTTTGTCGTATGTAGTTAGATGCACGCTATTCTACATTTCTATTGTCCTTATTAGTTACACATCTTTATATTTATCAATTAAAAATTAACAACGTAGTTATTTAGTCTCTTAGTTTAATACATTTCGTACATTATTCTTGATGCCCCTGGCCACATCTTCGTCGGATTATAACACGCATATATTAACTATTATTTATTGATTTCTCAGTCTGATTATGCTAATCTTTTCTTTTCTCACGGTTTTACCGCAGTTTGTAAAATGATCTGCATAAAGACTTGAGTTTTACATGCACTAAGTCTCTCAAGTCTATTAAACCACTTCGAAGTTTCTTACATGAAAATTCTTATACATACAACATACTGTAAGCCTTTGGAAACAGGAACCATTAATTGACCATTGCCCTAACAGTTTCAATCAATATTTAACGACTTTGAAAGTAGAGATAAGTTCAACGTTTAATCAATAAGGAAAGAAAATAAGTTCTACTATAAAATAACCGGAAGTTAATTGATTCCTTTGCGTAATTGTATATTTTTTTTATATAAATTAATCCTATACATCATACATATAGAAGTTAATTGATTTTTTTGCTAACATATGTAATGTTTGTGGATAGTAATAGTTATTGTGTTTGAAAATAGTTACATTAGATGTCTTCTGTCGCCCTAAGCTGTTCCAAATCGTTTAAAATCAAACTCAGTTGCTTGCGAATGATAATTAGAAATAAATAAATTTTAAAGACAAAGTCTCATCTTTCCCAGACGGTGTTAGCTGTAAAATTTTTAAACATGTCAGATTCTATAGGCAAAAAACATGTGCTTAGCCTATATCCAGTTCATTCTAAGATATGTTTTACTAGCGAACGGCGATTCATTTTAAATGTTTGCTCTACAAACTAGATTTTATAAACTACGAAAATATTATTCTACAGATCTTGAAAATCAGCACATTCTATGAGTATTTAGATCTTGATTTATAGAATACTAGGATATTAGAATCTCAGAATATATAATCGGATTCTTTCATTTTAATTCCGCATATAACAACGTGAACTACAAGTCTACAATAAAGCTTTCATCATCATTTAAATTATACATAATCAAAATTATTAACAAACAATCAAAATATATAATCATATAATGTGATAATCGATTGATGACTCGTATCTGAAATGATCTCTAACAGACTAACACATCAAATTAAAAAAAAAATATATGCGTACAACACATTCAGATCCAAAAATGAACATTAATTGTTGGGATGAGCATTGACGTTTTGTGATTATGTTTGATACGAAAATATGATAGCCAACGTTGACGGGAATCACAAATCAAAGTCTTGTTGTTAATACATAGCAGAAAACCCTGGACGAAAATGCTTTGCTGTTATTAAAAATTCAAAACATCCAAAAACTATATGTCAGCTGTGGTGACATTCTTTTTTAAAAATGCATAGGTTTACAACTAAGCATCACGGCAAAACACACCCTAATCTACGTTTTAAAATAGTTTTTGCGAGATTAGCATGTGGATTTAACCGGAAACTCCGCTATCTGAAATTCCAACTCGAGGACTGTACTTGTTCGAATCATATGTTATGTTCATAATATTCTATCTTTAATTTTTGTCTTAAGAATATAAATCATCGGGTGGATGACTGAGTCAACATGTATAGAACGCAACAGTACATATGCTTGGGCTCAAATGAATGACTAACCTCATCACGCATCACATGCTATTATCAATCTAGTGAATTTGATGGTGGACTATTGGTCTTCATTCCATTCAAAATTATAGAAAATTAAGTTGTAGGGATTGTTTTAAACAATATGATATATGTAGATAGTACAGATCATAGTGATAGCATTGGATTTTTAGCTTAGCTGTTAAGAGAGTGAAAGTCATTCTTTATATTATATAATACTATACAAATAGATTTGCAGGGTTTGGATTTTCTTTAGGTGAACAGCGAGCCGGCCATAGTTATATTACACGTTCTTGTTTGGTTTTATTAGTTTTAAATTAAAGAGATGATATATGTCGTAAACTAGACACTATTAACATCCCTAATCATAATAATCTCTAGCACAAGAAGAAAAACTCGGGGTGAGTGTTGAACTTTTGTAGTTCCTTACAAATAAAAATACAATTAACACAATAAGAGTATAAAAGCTTGTGTCATGTGTATTGTGCATATATACTATACGATGCATCAACTTTTACATGATCCACACATTGGTCGGTGGTTTAGTGATATCCAAACTAGGCATGGACGTTCGGAGGGCCCGTCGGTTTCGGTTCGGGTGATTTCGGTTTTTGGGTTTTCGGTACCATGCTCATAAATCTCATTCGGGTTTTACTAATTATCAGATCGAGTTTGGTTCGGTTCCTTTCGAGTTCGGTTCTGATCGGATTGTAACCAATGTTTGAAATTGTTCAAAAAATATTTTTAAAACTTAAAAAAATTGATTATTTTTTTTTTAAAAATATATAAATTATTCGCAAATCTAATTCAAAATTAGTCAAACTATCTTAATTAACTAAAGAGTATACAAAATAACAAATAAACTAAACTATAAAAATATTTTAAATACTCTCAAATATCTAAATCACCTTAACATATATAAAAACATTAACATATTGAAATAATTTTGGATATCTTCGGATCCTATTTCGGATTTCGGTTCGGTTCGGATTATAACCAAAACTCAAAGTACTAAGCTCATAAGTCCCGTTCGGATATCTTTGTATAAAAGTTTGGATCCGGTTTCGGTTTTTTCAGTTCGGGTTTAGGTAGATACTTCGGGTTAGGGTAAAAACATCCAGACCTAATCCAAACTATGGGAAACTAATCGATCTGGATTCGAAACAATCTCACAACATTAAAAATGTATGCCACACGAATATGATACCATACTTTGAGTCTCATTTGAATATCTGGCGAGAGTTCATCGGTGGATTACATTTCTCATTTTATATATGTTTCTAGTACTCTGTTAGTACAACCGAGTGACAAAACTGGCATTTTCTTTTGTATTAGATATGCCTTAAGATGTGTTAAAAAAAAAAAAGATATGCCCTAAGATATGATATCCGAAATTTCTCCATTTTGATTAGGTTCAGCACAAACGACCCCGTGCGATCGTGGATTGATAACATACATTAGACAGATCCATCCATGTGGCTGCTAGACGTTCAATGAGGCTCACGTTTAAGGAATGGGCCTACACTGATAATGTGAATGTTTTTATATGTACACTTAAGTCCACCAATATACATAATTATTCTTTAGAAATTGAATCATATTCTTTCTAGTGGAAAACATTAATATATTCTTAATCAACCATTAGACCAAAGGTACTAATTCACTTCTTTTGTCTATTAACCATTTATATTCATTGTATTCTTTAGAGATTTGTAAATATATGTATATAATATGACGTCATCCGCTCGTCAATGACCACATATTTATCCAATAATTGTTCCATACAGAAATGATCATATAGATGCTCTTAAAAAAACATTTATATTTATTTGTTAAGATTATCAACAAGAGCATGGATCAACGTCAACCTATAGAATTATTCCACAAGAACATAACCTATAATTGGAAAACGACGTGATGACGCACGATGCAAAATCAGATTAGTGATTGCTTATTAGTTTTATTTTTGCTAGTCAACGTGAAACTTTCTTGAGTAATTGCCTTATAAACCCATAGTACAAAATGTTAAATTTACCATTATGATTATGTGATGCATCAAAATCTTTGTAAAAGATCCTTGTGATTTAAAATTTGGTATACTAAAGTTGATGGACTACTTGGCTACTGACATAACTAAAATAACTAAAAATTAAAATGTGAAAATACATTTTACTTATAAAGTGGGATAGGCTTGTGTTAAACCGGGCATTAACAAGTGTTGGTGACATTTGCAAACCGGTTGTTTCATTGACAAAAGACATCTCAACTTCTTGATGGAAAATTACAATCATGTCATATAATTTACACAAAAATGTTATTTATCATATTAATTAGCTATGATGCAAACATCTTTTAAATAGTGCCATTGTTCAAACTTCAAAGTCAACGTCATACCAACCACAAAAGCCCCATTGTAACCATTGAGCAACCTCAAATCACAGTATCTAATGTTCCTTTTGTTCTTATCGTATCATCCTCTTTGATCATCAGACCGATAATATTTTTATTTTCTTCAAACACAAAAAGTATATAGGATTGTTGCATGGACCAAAGACCTAACCTGGCTAAAGCTTGGTCCTCATGAACACTAAAGGTATATTAAGTCTTAACCGTTTAACAACCGGTCATCATGGTTGGATATTACAGCTACACCTCTTTCTCCTACTCTTCTCCGGCCATGCATCAGCTCAAGCCACTCACGGCGGTTCAGATATGTATGCACAAAGCTCTAGGTTCGATCCAACCATGGCAATACTCATGATCGTCCTGGTTAGTGTTTTCTTCGCTCTAGGTTTTTTCTCCGTATATATCCGTAGGTGTCTCGAGCGAGTCATGGGGATGGACAACACACACCCGGCCGACACTGGTGGAAACTGGCTTTCTCTGAGCCGCCCGCAGGCGCGTGGGCTCGACGCATCGGTCATCGAAACTTTTCCAACGTTCAGATACTCAACGGTGAAGACGCTAAGGATTGGCAAAGAGGCCCTTGAGTGTCCGGTTTGCTTAAACGAGTTTGAAGATGCTGAAACGTTGCGTTTGATTCCTAAATGTTGCCACGTGTTCCATCCCGGTTGTATAGACGCTTGGCTTCGGTCTCACGCCACATGTCCTCTCTGTCGCGCCAATCTCGTCCCCGTACCGGGAGAACCGGTTGCTTCTATTCAGATACCCGGTTTAGCCGATGAGCATTGTTCTGAATCAACTGGTGATCGGATTACGGTTTTAGGTTCTCCTGATGCGAGATTGATTGACTCTGTGGCGTTGACCGGTAACCAGAGTATGCCACGTAGGTCTTTGTCTACCGGATGGAAATTATCCGGAATTTTCACCAATTCTGATTGGACCGGTCAACATGGGGAAAATCTTGACCGGTTCACGCTTAGGTTACCGCAAGACATTCACAATAAGCTCGTTAACCCAAGCCTTTCAAAAGGTCACGTAGTGTTACCTCAGGTGATGAGTTCAGCGAGAGGGTACCGAACCGGAAGCCTAGAGACTGATGCAAACTATTTCTACTATGAACGGTTTGACCAAGGTGGCCGGTTAGACCGTAGACCATTCTCCATGACTCCACCGTATCGAACATGTTCAATCATGACGTCTCCAAGTGGCAGTGGTGATCAAGTGCGTGCTGGTACACCAAAGGCTTTGCTTCTAGCGATGAAATCACCGTTTGATCGGTTGTTTCTTGGAAAGAACAACATTGGTGAACGTTCATCAAGTAACAACATCGGTGAACGTTCGTCGGATCACCTTCGTGCCGGCGACGCTAGTCATGTGGCTGTGTAGATCAAGTTATGCAATTGGTTATTTGAGAAAAGTCTTACTTTGTACATATTTCATTTTTACTTTTTGCATTCTGTATTTTCAGTTTAATGTTATGGAACGAGGTTCGGCTCTTGTTTTTTTTTTTCTGCGGGTCTATTAGTGAAAATAAAATAAAAACAATTCGTCAGCAATTAGAATACAAAACACAATTACTATGTGGTCTAATGGGTTGTTCGACAGAACAAAACTTCTCATGAAGGTTTAGAGGCTATATCACAAACTGAATTTCATTATTTACGAATATTATTGAGTTCCTCTTCAGACGATGAAACGCCCAAACAGAACAACCTCATTGTCTAAGAAATCCACAATTATATTACTATTATAATTAAATTTAATTATGCAATTGAATTTTACTTAGTTAAATCTTTAAAATATTGAGATCTGAGGAGGGTATGTAAAAGTTTATATTAAACTTCAAATGAGAACTGATCTCTTTTCTTAAGTTTTTCTTTATTTTCAATTTATTAGCTGGATTGTATTGGCTTGTTTGAATGCATTACGATAGTCCTAGATAGGAACACCTTTCAAATGGTTTTTTATAAATGAAAATTAGTTAAAAATAGGAAACGACCTTTCAAATGGTTTTAATAGTTATTAAGTGATAAATTAAGAAAAAAAATAAAAGTATGATAATTTTCTCCTTAATTCTTATTGTACTATTATTATAAATTATATAGTTATATAGATGGTTCTACAATAGATATTTGTATATGTTTATTAGAATCTATGATATATAGTTTTACATACAAAATATATTAATATACAATTTTAATTTTAACACAGAAATCATGATAACAGCTCTATTTGAATATGCTGATTTTTTTCCCCGTAAATTTACCTTCACTAATATACATAAATAATATTCATCGAGAACTAAATCGTATTATATCTAGTGGAAAACATTAATCAACAATTAGACCGACGGTACTAGTTCACTTATTTTGTTTATTAAGAATTTCTAGTCATTGTACTATTTAGAGATTGTAAATATATGTAGAGATTTGTAAATACACCTTTATCCAATCATCGTTCCATACAGAAATGATCAGAGAGACTCTTAAATACCTTTCTATTTTGTTTGTTAAGATAATCAACAAGAACATGATGGCAAGTCCCCGGGGAACACCAAGGTGAGAAGTAGGTGGGGCAAGTGCCATACACACAAGTTTTACGTTCATTAGTTTTATTGAAAATTAAGAAAGTCAAATGGTCTTATTTTCAATGCCTCATGCACTTTTGGTTAATTTTTTGTTATTTAATATAATATTAGGTGAATATAAATATTTTAACATATATTACTTATAATAATTGATTAATATTTTTTATAAGTTTTACATCGGATTTTAATTTATATGTATGAAATTATATGAAGTTTTTCTAAACATGCATTTGGTTTTGCTTATAAACAGTTAGATTGATTCAGTTATTCTTGGATATATAAGATTTCATTTTTTTGGAACACTTATAAGATTGCATTTATTCATCTCAATTGAACCTTAAATGTCTGGTGATTCTAAGGAGGCGTTATTGGTTCATGTACTTTAGAGTATTTAGAAATCCATATAATATTTACAAATCAATGTAAAATCTATTGATTTTCAAATCTAACATATAAATTTGTATTTGTATTTACAAATCCGGAGGTTTTCCCTCGGATTTGATTCTTTGTATTTTTAACAAAGAAATCCATGCAAATCCGTTATGAAATCAAATCCATTAGTAAATTCGGATGATTGAATAACACCTAATTTAAATTAGAATTTATAAATCACAAAACCAATAACACATGATTTCAATATGAATTTTAAAATCATAGAACCAATAACACTTGATTTAGTTTAGATTTACAAATCCATTAAAATGCAAGAACCAATAACCCCCACTAAATAGACTCAAAAATCTGATTAACTTTATTACTTGCATTTAATGTGGTTTATTGTCCTGCATTCATTGTATATTTTTGTAAATATGTATAATTTAATATATGTTATTTTAGAAACAATAAAAAGTGTTGTGAGTTTGGCGTTGCATAAATGGATATATATAATCTGTAATCCTTTGAAAATTTATGCATGTATATAATATTTATGAAAAAACTAAATCAAAATAATTTCTTAATATATTGTTTTCATTTTCTTATTAGTTTTGAGTTGTTTGTAACTTACATGCATAAAATAAATAAAAATAAGCTATTCTAAGTAATAATACTTCACTGGCTTAAATTAGCTTCTGATTTTCAGTATAATACTCATGATCGATTCACTTAGTCATTGTTTGGGTATATTGAGTTGTACTCGTCTAAAATGAACAACAATAATTTTATTATAATTAGGTTAAAACTAATTATTTTTTTGTTGCATTTATTTTAGTTTTAAATTTTAGATGTAAAAATATTATTTTTAAAGACAAATACAATGTATTATTTTTTGTGAAACTATATTTTATGTAGAAAAATCTCTATATATAATTTGTGATAGATATTTACTTTTTATTTATGTTGTTGTATAAAAATATGAAGACAAGTAAAATTAAAATTCATTAAAATTGTATATGTACATATTTATATATATGTAATAGATATTTTCTTTTGTATTATTTATGTGGATTTTTTAAAATTTTAAAAGCAAAAAAAAAAAAATTAAAAACCACTTAGAAACTTATAAGTCAAAAAAGAAATAAAAATAATTTTAGTAATGACAATTTGTATTTAATTTGTATTTTATTAAGGTTAATTTTGTAATTGTCAATTAAAAGAATTAATATGAGAACGATACATATAAAATTAATTTATTGAATAATATTATAAAAATGTCATATGTTGTAATATTTGCTAGATCTGCCCCTAAAGACATGTGATGAATCACGATGCAAAGCCAGATTAGTGATCGCTTATTAATTTAATTTTGCTAGTCAACATGAAACTTTCGTGCGCAATTGCGTTATAAACCCACATTTCAATTTACCATTATAGTTCTGTGACATATTGATGCAAACATCTTATAAATAGTGTTATGGTTCAAACTTCAAAGTCAACCTACCAACCACAAAGGCCAATTGTAACCGTTGAGCAACCTCAAATCACAGTACGTTCCTAAGCGTTCTTGTTCTTCTTGTATCATCTCCTTCGATCATCATACCAGTATTTTTTTTTTTTTCTTCAAGAACAAAAGTAGATAGGATTGTTGCATGGACGGGAAATTACCCAAACCTGCTAAAGTTTGGTCCTCATGAACCGTCTCAACCGTACAAATACCAGTCATCATGGTTCGATATTACAGCTACACCTCTTTCTCCTACTCTTCTCCGGCCACGCTTCGGCTCAAGTCACTTACGGCGATTCAGATACGTATGGAGAAAGCTATCGGTTGGACTCAACCATGAAAATACTTATGCTCGTCCTGGCTAGCGTTTTCTTCGCCCTCGGGTTTTCCTCCCTATATATCCGAAGGTGGCTCGAGCGAGTCAGGATGAACAACACACACTCCATCGATGCTGGCGGTAACTGGCTTTCCCCGAGCCGCCCGCAGGCGCTTGGACTCGAGGCATCGGTCATTGAGACTTTTCCGACGTACAATTACTCAACGGTGAAAACGCTCAGGATCAACAAACAGGCCCTTGAGTGTCCTATTTGTTTATACGAGTTCGAAGACGCTGAAACCTTGCGATTGGTTCCTAAATGCTGCCACATGTTCCATACTGATTGTATAGATGCTTGGTTCCAGTCTCACTCCACATGTCCTTTATGTCGTGCCAATCTCGTCCCTGTACCGGGAGAATCGGTTGTTTCCATCCAGATACCCGGTTTAGGCAATGATGCTCCCCAATCTGAATTAACCAGTGATCGGAATACGGTTTTGGGTTCTCCGATGCGAGATTGATTGACTCGGTGGCGTTGACCTGTAACAGAGTATGCCACGTAGGTCTATGTCTACCGGATGTAATTTAGCTGAAAATTTTACCAATTCCGGTTGGACCGGTCAACATGTGGAGAATATCGACCGGTTCACTCATATGTACCCAAGCCTTTCAAAAGGCCACGTGAAGTTTCCTCAGATGATGAGTTCAGCGAGAGGGTACAAAACCGGAAGCCTAGAGACTGATGCAAACTATTTTTATTATAAACGGTTTGACCAAGATGGTCGGTTAGACCGTAGGCCATTCTCCATAACTCCTCCGTACCGGTCATGTTCGATGAAATCACCTTTCGATTGGTTGTTTCTTGAAAAGAACAACATTGGTGAACGTTTGTCTGATCACCTTCGCTCCAACCATGCTAGCCCATCTGTAGTTGACCAAGTTGTGTAAATGGTAATTTGAGGAAGAATTACATTTTTTTTAATTCTTCCTTTCCAGTTAATCAGTTTTATTGTTGTGGAATGAGGTCCACACTTTGTTTTCTTGTTGTTTTTGTAAGGATTTAACTTGTACTCTGTGCTCAAATTTAGGACGAAACTTAGTTACCAAATCTTATCATTTATTCACTCTAAAAAAGTGTTTTTCAAGAACAAAATAGAGATTACCAATTAATGATCAAAACAAAATAGCATTTCTCTTATCTGCTTAAACTCTTGAGCCTCTCTCTCTCTCGTTGTTCTTTGTTAACCATTTGATCTCTTGTTGGTGGAGACTTCTTCTATTTATAATCCAGACTTTGCTTGTCCTAATATAATAAGGATTTTGTCTAAATTTCATTTTCTCACCTGGATAATGTTACTTCGTCATTCTCCGCTTTGGCAAAAGAAAAAATATAACTACAGGCTGGTTTTTGATATTTGTATGCAAGACTTTTCTGGACTGGGAAATGATGAAAAATAAAATGGAGCCAAAGAGTATATAACTTTTATTGGTCTATTACATGAGAAAATAATCAATTCGTCAGGAATTAAAATACAAATCACAATTAGTGTGTGATCTAATCACTACTGGTTAATAAGAAGATTATCTTTGAAAGAGACAATGCCAGTATGCCACACTTAATAACGTGCTCAACTAGAATGAGTAGAATCTCAAGTTTAAAGTTCTCACTGGTACAATTCAGGATTGGAAACAAGTTTTTCAAGCAGTAATCTCGTGCTGGTCAAAATCTTATAACTTATAAGGAGAGGTGTTCCATTGTTGTTACAATATTCTTAAACATTATGTAGTTGTTGACAATGAGTTAATAGATCCTCAATTGGAGTTTGACTTTGATGACTATAGATTTTTTAATTTAATTTTAAAGTTTCTAAAGCCAGTTTTATTTTAATTAGGTTTAAGCCATATAAAAATCTAAAATATTTTTAAAAGAATTTAAAGTAAAATAGCTGATTCTACTCTTAAAGTAATTTGTTTTTCTTAAAACCACTAATTCACGACTTCTATTATTTCTAAAACCACATGTTATTTAACCGGAATTTTTTTAACAGCCAATCAAATTTAACAGCACAAATCTTTAAAGTTTAAAACAATCAAGGCCATAATAGTTAGTCAAACTCCAAGAAAAACTACTGAATACATATGATGCTGATTATAGAAATAAATTGAACGAGAGGAATGTAGATTAATGTAAATAAGAATGTGAGAAAATAATTTGTTTTACTAATTTATGCCACGTATTACTTTATTATTTTTGAAAGTAACAAATTCTGGGAGAATGTCTTATTTTCATATTTGGTGAAACCCGATAAAATTTAGATAAATGTTTTGTTTTTCGAAAGCAGAAATAGGGTATATAACATGGTAGATATGAAAAGATTGAGGTTAAACTGCAATAAATATATATACAAGAAACGTATGAAATTTTGTAATGTTCGAATCAGTAAAACGCGTTCGGTGATAGAGTGATGACGACGATGATGTATAATGTCGCCAAGACTGCGTTTCCAGTCATTATTTCATACAGAAATGATCAGATAGAGACTCTTGAAAAAAACTTTCTATATTTTTTTTAAAGCTAATCAACAAGTGCATGGATCAACCTATAGACTTCCATAAGAACATAAACCTAAAATTGGAAAATGATGTGATGGGGTGTCCCGGGGGCAGACCTAGGTGGGGAAGTGCCACATACAAAGGTTTTACTTTCATTAGTTTTATTGAAAATTAATCAAGAACTCAAATGGTCTGATCTTCAATGCCGCATGCACCTTTGGTTGAAAACTTTGTTATTTTATAATATATAGTTGTGTCCCATGTTGTAAGATTTGCTAAATCCACCCCTCACGGCATGGGGTGAAGCACGATGCAACGTTTATTAATTTCATTTTGGTAGTCAAAATGAAACTTTCATGCTTAATGGCGTGTTACAAACCCATACTGAAAAATGCAAACCCTTTTTAAATCTTATTTGACCAATAAACCATCATCTCATGTCATTCTAGTGTTTACCATTATAGTTCTGTGTCACATTAAAAAATTTATAAGATCATTGTGATTTTAAATATTGGAATATCAAAGTTGATGGTCTGTCTACAGGCATAACAAAAATAACTTAAAAAATTAAATGTGAAAATACATTAACTTATAAAGTGGGATATGCTTTATGTCCACTGGATTATGGAAAGGACTTTCACAATTACGAAAGAAAAAACTGAATAGTTACTCGGGCATTATCAAGTATCGGCGATATTTGCACTAACCGGTTGTTCAACTGATAAAGACATCTCAGATCTTGATGGTAAATCACAATCATGTCATATAAATTTATACAAAAATTTAGACACTCGTTTTTAAAAACAATATTGACGCTTTATATATATTTTTAATTCCAAATTAAATATATTTTCCAATTTTCAATAACTAAATTTTCCATTATATGAAATTTTATATTCTTCGTATTGTTTTATTACTAATTGAATTATGGTAATAAAGTTGACTAGAAAAATAAACAATTAAATATTTTTAAATTTATGTGCATATCCTAAACGTCAACTATTAAAAAACCGAGTGTATATATAACATATTAAGTAGTTATGATGCAAACATCTTTTTAAAAATAGTAGTGACATTGTTCAAACTTCAAAGTCAAGTTACACAAAGGCCTAGCCTCAATCTCAGCGTCTAATGTTTCTCTTGTTTTTATAGTATCATCTCCTTTGATCATCATACTAGTGTTGTTTTTTCTTTCCTTCAGACCCAACCTGGCTAAAGCTTGGTCCTCATGAGCCCCAAAGATCTCAACCCTTCAGTCACCGGTCATTATGGTTCGATATTACAGCTACACCTCTTTCTCTTCCTCTTCTCCGGCCACGCTTCTGCTCAAGACACTGACGACGATTCAGACATGTATAGAGACAGCTATGGGTGGGACCCAACCATGGCAATACTCATAACCATCCTAGTCACAATTTTCTTCATTCTCGGGTTCTTCTCAATATATATACGTAGGTGGCTCGAGCGACTCATTGGGATGAACAACCCACACGCGGTCGACGCTGACGGTAACATGCTTCCCCTGAGCCGCCCTCGGGCGCGTGGAATCGATGCGTCGGTCATTGAGACTTTTCCCACGTTCCGATACTCAACGGTGAAGATGCTCAAGATCAGCAAAGAGGCCCTTGAGTGTTCTATTTGCTTAAACGAGTTCGAAGACGCTGAGACCTTGCGTTTGGTTCCTAAATGTTGCCACGTGTTCCATCCTGATTGTATAGATGCTTGGCTCCAGTCTCACACCACGTGTCCTCTATGCCGCGCCAATCTCGTCCCCGTACCGGGAGAATCGGTTGTTTCTATCCAGATACCCGGTTCAGCCGATAACACTCCCCGTTCTGAAATAACCGGTGACCGGAATACGGTTTTTGGTTCTCCAGATGCAAGATTGATTGACTCGGTGGCGTTGAATTGTAATCAGAGTATGCCACGTAGGTCTTTGTCTACGGGGTGGAGTTTAGCCGAAATTTTCACCAATTTTAGTTGGACCGGTCAGCATGAAGAGAATCTCGACCGGTTCACGCTTAGGTTACCACAAGACATTCACAATAAACTCGTGGACCCGAGCCTTTTTAAAGGCCACATGACGTTTCCTCAGATGATGAGTTCAACGCGAGGGTACAGAAGAACCGAAAGCCTGAAGACTGATGTAAACTATTTCTACTATGAACGGTTTGACCAAGATGGTGTGATTGACCGTAAACCCTTCTCCATAACTCCTCTGTACCGGACATGTTCATGTTCGATCAATACACCTCCAAGTAGCAGTGGTGATCAGGTGTGTGCTGGTACACCAAGGAGTCTGCTTCTAGCGATGAAATCACCATTTGATTGGTTGTTTCTTGGAAAGGACAACACTGTTGAACATTCATCCGATCACCTTCGTTGTGGCCATGATGTCCCATCTGTAGACCAAGTTGTGTAATTGGTTATTCGAGGAAGTGTTACATATTTTTATTTATTCTTTTGCATTCTTCATTTTTCAGCTTTAATAATGCGGAACGAGGTCCGCTTTTTATTTATTTCTTTGTTATTTCCTTGATCTATTACAATAAAAAATATATTCCTCAGGAATTTTTTTAAAAAAAAATCACAATTAGTATATGTGGTTTAATCACTAATGTTTGTAAGAAGATTATGTTTGAAAGAGACAATGCCAAAATTAATAACATGCTCAAAAGGAAGAGTTGAATGTCAAGTTTAAAGTTCTCACTGCTACAATGAGAAACAAGTTATTGATGCAGTTATCTTAAGCTGATATGCTGGCAAAACGATCACAATATTGATATGCTGGCAAAACGATCACAATATTGTAACGTATAATGAGGGGTGTTCCATAGTTGTCCCAATATTGTTAAACATTATATATATTTTTTAAAAAGAATAAATATAGACAATTCGTTACACTCTGCTTGCTTGTTGGGTTAGAGTCGGTGACTATGGCGGTCGTCCATCGGAACTCGTATTGAATGGTTAGTGATCATTTTCCTGTTTACTATGCTTCTTGTGTTACTTTATCCTGCATTACCAATAATCATATCTTCAACCTGGTAAGTACCAATCACTATATCTGAATTCTATATCTCTTCCATAAGCATACACATATTGGGCATATATGTTGCTTCTTAGTATCATCCTTCAGCTACACTAAAACATGTATTTGACAAGAAAATCTCCAGCTAACCTGATATTCAGAAGTCGCTACTAAATTGGTAGGAGATGAAGAAGAAGAAGGTTGATCAAAAGCACTTTGTGAATGCAGAGCCAATACCTAATCCAGCACCAAAAGCTATCGATGCCCATCTCCTAAGGGCATAATTATTCCTAGAAACCTTTTGGATTTCTAATTTTTTTTTGTCATTAAAAAAAAATTAAAAAGTGAATCAATGGCTGACCATCACGTGTCAATAAGGCTAGTAAACAGTGTAAAAACAGTTTTTTAAATTGTTACTTTTGTAACCGGTTTTTAAGAGTTCGGAGGGTCCACATCTTAAAAAACCTCTTAAGACCCTCATAATCATGGTCTAACAAACGGATACAGTTTTTCTTCCCGAGTTGATTGACCCTTTGAGCCTTGTGCTGCCTTCTCGATCGAAATGAGCCCAATTAATTAGACAGTAGCAAACTTCTTTATAAGATATCAATCTGCTTTTTTCTCTAGGTTTAGATTTTTATCACCTCTTATTTTTTGGCGATATCTTATTCTCTCATTATTGTAAGATGAGGATACGTAGACTATAGTCACTCAGATTTTATTACTATTTTCTATGTGGTTAATATTTTTTTTTTCAGGCTGATATTGTAACAGAGTCAACGGAGACAAAACTTTGTAATTTTTACAGAGTTAGATACGTGGAGCAGGAAGCAGCCAGCTTGTCGTCAGAAGAAACAAACGAATGTGATGTTTCACGTGGATTTATCTAGTCTTGCGACTATTTTTCTTCTTTCCACCTTCAAAAAGATGAAAAAGGTATTGCTCAATTATCATTGGATTCCAATTTCTAGATTATCACGAATGTTCAGATCTGTAATCTGAAAATTAGAACTAATTAAAAATTTAATAAATTACTTTTAATAAAAAAAAACTCCAACCAATGTTTTTTTTTTGAAGTCTTCGGAGACAAGTTCGATCAACGTTACCAATATACTCTTTTACTTTCAACACTTCAAACTCACTTTTGTCTCTCCCCTTTGTAATAATAATCCCAAAATCACAGAACAAAACACCAAAGTAAAAGAAAAATATGGCGGAAGAATCTATCACCACCATCACCACTCTAGCTACGCCGGAAAATCAACCATCATCAGAACTGAAACCTCCACAAGTATCAAACTCTACTCATCAAGTCTTGACGCCTGAGACTGAAACTCCAGACACTGATCCACCGGAAACTTCAGTAGCCGCGGCTGCTCAGCCTGAAGTAACGCCTGAAGAGCACCGCCCACCAAAAGTGACGGAAACAGAAACAGCCTCAACGGAGAAAAAAGAGACGTCAGAGAAGGATGAAACATCTGAAGATGACAAGAATATTCCGCAGAATCTTGGCTCGTTCAAAGAAGAAAGCAGCAAGCTCTCCGATCTCTCCGTCTCCGAGAAGAAATCTCTTGATGACCTGAAGCATCTTGTTCAAGAAGCCCTAGACACTCACCAGTTCGGTTCAGTTCCTAAACCGGAAGACGGCAACTTACCGGAAGAAGTCACCATCTGGGGAGTCCCACTCCTCAAAGACGATAGAAGCGACGTCGTTTTACTGAAGTTCCTGCGAGCTAGGGACTTCAAGGTGAAAGATTCGTTGGCCATGCTCAAGAACACAGTCAAGTGGAGAAGGGAGTTCAAGATCGACGAGTTGGTCGATGAAGACTTAGTAGATGATCTTGACAAGGTCGTGTTCATGCATGGACACGACCGAGAAGGCCACCCGGTGTGTTACAATGTATACGGTGAGTTTCAGAACAAGGAGCTTTACAACAAGACGTTCTCTGATGAGGAGAAGAGGAAACACTTCTTGAGGACGAGGGTTCAGTTCTTGGAGAGGAGTATTAGGACGCTAGACTTCAGCTCCGGTGGAGTTTCCACCATTTTTCAGATCAATGATATGAAGAACTCTCCAGGGCTGGGGAAGAAGGAGCTTAGATCGGCGACCAAGCAAGCTGTGGAGTTGCTTCAGGACAATTACCCTGAGTTTGTCTTCAAACAGGTACATCAGATTCTTTGTCCTTGGCAATGTTCAAAAATCGCTAGACTGTAGTTAAACGTTTTATAGTATATCAGTGTCTAGGTGCGTCTCGGAAAAATTGTATTGTTTATGACTGTTTTGCTGCCTAACCCGATTTTTAGAACACTCGTCGTCGTGATTGTCTAGATTGAGACATGACTGTGGTTGAATGTTTTGTTGAACAATGTTTCAGGCGTTCATCAATGTTCCTTGGTGGTACCTTGTGTTTTACACTGTGATTGGTCCTTTCATGACACCAAGATCAAAGAGCAAGTTGGTGTTTGCTGGTCCATCAAGATCAGCTGAAACTCTTTTCAAGTAACATTCGATTTGCTTTTGGTGTCGTTTGTTTGCTTAGTCTCTTTACTACGATCTGACTCATGTTTGAAAATGTGGACTATAAAGATACATATCACCCGAACAAGTCCCTGTACAATACGGAGGATTGAGTGTAGATCCTTGTGACTGTAATCCAGACTTCTCCTTGGATGATCCAGCTTCAGAGGTTACTGTTAAGCCGGGAACAAAGCAAACTGTTGAGATCATAATCTATGAGGTCAGTGCATTTACAAAGCGTTACATAGTTGTAAGATGTCACCAATGATGATATTCAAACTCTTTGTAGAAATGTGAGATTGTGTGGGAGATAAGAGTAATTGGATGGGAAGTGAGCTACAAGGCAGAGTTTGTGCCTGAAGAGAAAGATGCTTATACGGTGGTTGTACAGAAACCAAGGAAGATGAAACCAACCGATGAACCGGTGTTAACGCATAGCTTCAAAGTGAATGAGCTTGGCAAGGTTTTACTAACTGTAGACAACCCAACCTCTAAGAAGAAGAAGCTCATTTACAGGTTCAATGTCAAATCTCTCTGAAGTGAGATATGTCTTATGTGTGTTTTGTATATGTCAGTGTTTGGTTTATCATGTGATATCATTTTGTGTATGTGTGGTTTACACGATGGAGATTCTGCCTCTTTTGCTCATGTAATCATTTGAGGAGAATAATACATTTTACATGACCTATAATAAAGATCTTGAATCTCTTTAAATCTCAATCGTTTATTGATTGTGTCTGTTTATCAAATATCAACTGTATATGGCTCATTGTGTGGCAGTGCAACATCAGCGATAAAATACAAGTGTTGTTATATTCAATTGAAATAAATGAAAGAAATTTGTAAGGCTGTTACACGTTGTAACAACCTCTCGACACTAACATATGTAGTTGTGTGGAGTAGGCCTGGGCATTTTAACCTGGACCCGAAGACCCGACCCGGACCCGGTCCGAAAATACCCGACCCGAACCCGAACCGAAAGTTTACAAGTACCTTTTGGGTCTAAATTTCTTTTACCCGAACAGACCCGGACCCGAAGAGAACCGACCCGAATAGACCCGGACCCGAAAAGAACCGATCCAAATAGACCCGACCCGCAAGAACCGATTTGTACCCGACTTAAAAACATGTATATTAAAACTATGATTTTTTGTGTTATGTTTTATATATATATATTATATTTTATTTAGTTGAAATTTCTTTTGTTAACAATATTTATTATTATTTTGTAACATTTTTAAGTAATATGAAGCTTTAAACTATAAAATTTAGAGTTTAAAATGATTTATGTTGATTATTAATAGTTTAATTTAAGCTATTTTATAAATATTTAGATATATATGACAAATATTAATTAAATTTGAGTGAGTCTCGGTATGCCATGTATTTTTCAGATTCTAAATACCCAAACCCGATCCGGATCCGATATGGACCCGAAAAATTACGGGTATTTTACAGGTATTGAAATTATAGACCCGAACCGACCCGGACCCGATAAGACCCGACCCGGAACCGACCCGAAAAATTACAGGTACCTATATGGGTCTAAATTTTTAGGACCCGAAAGACCCGGACCCGATCAGGACCCGACCCGAACCCGACCCGAGGACCCGGATGCCCAGGCCTAGTGTGGAGATTGGAGTGGGTGGAAGAAGTTGCAATGGTCCTTGCTTACCCAAGCTGTTGCATCATTCAAATACTAATTATTAATTTGGAAATTATTTTTTCAAAATGAATGCTAATTTAAACAGTAAACAGGTGTTTTTATTCATTTTAAAAACATTCACCTACTAATTTTATCATTATATATTGACAAATGATAATAATTAGATTAATCTATGAGTAGTACTGATGGATCAACAACCACATCATTTTGATGTAAATCTTAGTTTATTTTTTTTTTCTCAAAATCTTAGCTTAAAATTATTCTCTTTTCTTTTCTATAATGGTAAGTACACTAATAAATTAGATGACCAAACTAATAAATTTAAATCTAACTTGATTAAATTTTTGTAAATAAAATAAAACTTAAGATTAGTGACAAAGTTTTCTTAGCTGGTTTACATTTACGTATCCATCTCAGGCATTTTTAGCCTAAATACAGTTAGAGAAATTGTCAAAAATACCACTTTCCTTATATCACTTTTTAAAAATACTTTAATCAATTTTACCCTTATTTTTTAAGAGAAGAAAACACACTTTTAATCTTTGGGTTAATTAATTTAAAACTTAGGGTTTAGAGTTAAGGGATGGGGAGGGTGGGGATAGAGTTTAATAATCTTAGAAAAGTGGTATTTATGAAAATGTCACTTTAATGAAAGTGAAAAGTGGTACTGGTATTTTTTTAAATTCTCCCTGTTGTGTTATAAGAAATAATGTTATACTAATTATAAGAAATTATAAGTTACCTTGTTGTGTTAGCACCTTATCAATTATCACGCCTGACCCTAATACTTCCCTGTCCCTAATACTAAATCGATATAACGAACAAAACCTATAACGTATGTCTATCCACGAACACCACACACACATACCTGTCCATTTATGGAAGTGATTAGCCAACCACACTTGTTGTGTATTTTCAATTGTGTGAAAGTGAGACTTTTATTTTTTCCTTTGTAGATTAAATAAGAAAAAGCAAAAAGAATCGATGAAGAAGCAGATGTGACATGAATGTGTTCAAATTTCATTCATGGCTGTTTGTGTTGTGTCGGTCCACGCACGACCCTCCCTTTCCTATTGTTTGTTATTTATGCATTTTTCGTATAAACTCCTAACTCTCTTCGGACCCGACATTATGATCACTACCATTCTTATACATTATCTACATATTATATATGTAACGATTACTTGATCAAAAAAAATGTAACGATTACTTGATCAAAAAAAAATGTAACGATTACTTGATCAAAAAAAATGTAACGATTACATATTCATGCTTTGTAGTTTGTACTAATTAAAAAAATCAACTTTAGCTGCTTTGTATCGCATTTTGCATATTCGCCACTCTGTATTCGTTCGACTTTATATGGTTTCTGGACTTGCGATATTTTCTTGGGAGAAGTTTGACATATGGTTTTGAATTATTGGCTTAACCTTTTTTTTAGGAAAAGGCTTTCTAAAGCTGAACCTCTTAGATTATATAATAGATGTCTAATAATTAAGTTTTACTAGAAAAAGTGTACTCCAAATAAGAGTTAATTAATTTAGTATAGTTTTCACTTTCTAAAAAGTATACAAACTCTTTTTTCTTTGGTAAAATGATGAAGAAAATAAAAGAAGGGTTTGGACTAAAACAATTGCTCAGTTTTATAGTCTTCCCGTCTCATTTTGCATATTCGCACCTAATTCCATATAGTAGTAATAGTATAGTACTATCATTTTCAAACTGAATGATGTAAGTTAATGAACAAAAACACTATAGGAAAATGACATGTATTATTTTTTAAGATTTTTTTCTAAGATGAAAAAGAGTTGTCTTCATCATAATGGTAACGGCCGTAGTTTATAAATATTTAATTATTACTTTTACAATCATGCGCATTAGACTTGAACTGTAGAGTTAATGTTGATTTATGAGTAGGCCATAGCCAATTAGCCATTATTAATTTGCATTTTGATTAAATTCACACCTGTCCGGGTATGTGCATCTAGTCTGATCGACGATGGTCTAATCGTTTAAAGTTGGACTCAATCTAGAGGTTAAGGTTAATTTTCTGAGCATGCTAATTTTTCATTTTAATCCAATCTAGTGATATCTGGTCTGCACTAATCCTCATATATCAAACCACTTGAAGGTTTTAACCTTTCTGTAATGATAATGTAGAAAACAATTATATAACACTCCCAAGAGATTTGTCTTGGTCTTTGCAATTCCAAAGTAATTAAAATCCGCTGAAAACAATGCAACTAAAATATTGAGATAGTTTTTTTTTATTGAGATAATTGATGGTTAAATATCTTTGTTTTCTTAGTGTCAAATAAAATGATTTGTGCTTTGATTTCATATCTTGGCCACGAATTATGTTAGTCCATAATGTCTCATTCAGTGTTATCCAATTCCATGGATTATACACATAGGGATTAGGGACCTTTTACATATTTATATTCACAACTTTATATCGCTATCACAGTATTGATATAACAAGTAGTCTTAAAATTTTATCTCCACACGTCTCTTCTCCTTATCTTATAACCTCGTATATATCGACTGAACATTATGTTTATATCTATATCTTGATGATACAAGTACATCATAATTAAATATGTTACTTTCAATTCTATTTTTTCACTGTTCAAATGTTTGGTAACGGATATTTTCCAAATGCTCTGCCTTTGTTTCAGAATCAATGCAATGAACAAGAAGTAAAGATAAAAGACACAAAAAGTATAATAATGAAAACATGAAGATTTACACAAAATACATTAACAAAAAGTAAAACAAAGAAACAAAGTGTTTTTTTTTTCTTTTGAATTTTAATCACATATTCTCCACACACAATACTCAAAACAGAGCAAAACACAACCACCTTATGAGATTTCAAAATTACATATTAAACAACAAAGTAAATCAAATAAATTAAAAAGTTTTGTTCCAACAAAATAACAAAAATAACCATTATTCTTCTTCCTTTGATTTGGGTTCTGGCAAGTGAAGTATGGTCACACATTTAGTTTCAAAGATTAGACACTTGGTTGAGTTTTAAACCTGTAGAGCACTTTCTTCTTCTTGGAAGTCTGGTTATCGATTGTGATCACAATCTTTCCCGGTTCACCCACCTTAAAAGAATCGGTTATCACCGGTTCGTCGGTTAACCCAATCTTCCGGTTTTTAGAAACAATCACAGCATAGCTTTCCTCTGTGGTCGGCTCAAACTGAGCTCCATAGCTCACATCTGCACCCAAAACCCTAAGCTCCCATGAAAGCGTGCAAGCCTGCCACAATCAACACAATCCACCTTAAACATCTTAAACAACAACATTTTACAATCATAATCAAAAATTTAGTATATTATACCTCAGAAGCAGGCAACTCGATGGTGTATTTGGCTGCTGGTTTAACAATGGCTTCGGTTATGGTGTCTCCAATATCATTGCTAAGTCCGCCATATTTAACCGGGACTTGTTCAGGAGCTATGTATCTGTTTTTAAACCATCATTAGCCTTAATGACAAAAATGAAAAAAACATTGAATTATTATGAAATTGTAAAAAGTGGTTAATTAATTACTTGAAAATGGTATCAGCAGATTTGGCTGGACCAGCAAGTACCATCTTGCTCCTCGTCCTTGGCGATGTGATGATAGATCCGAATGTTTTGTAGTAAGGAATGTACCACCATGGAACATTGATGAACAACTGCAAAACAAAATAAATATCATAACCATTACGCAACAATAACTTAACCTTCACGTAACGGCTAGGTACCTCTCTAGTGGCGAACTCTGGATAGTTGTCCTCGAATTGTTTAACGGCGCGCCTGATGAACTGCCACAAGGCTCTCTTGCCGAGTCCAGGAGCGTTCCTGAAGTCGCTGACGAACACAAACGAAGACTTAGCATCAGGGCTGGTGAAGTCAAGAGCTCTCACACACTTTTCTTGTAGCTGAATCCTCCAGTTGAGGAACTTGTTAAGCTTCTCCTTGTCGGAGAAGAGCTCCTTGTTCTGGAACTCTCCGTATGAGCTGTAGATCACCACGTGTCCTTCCTTGTCTAAGCCGTGAGCGAACACCATCTTCTCGAACTCGCTGGCTTCTTCTAAGGCCTCGGATTCGACGAGGGCGTCGATCTTGTTCTCCTTGCGCCACTGGACGGTGTTTTTGAGCATGGTTAAGGCTTCCTTGACCTTGAAGTCTCTTGCACGGAGGAACTTGAGGAGGATTGTGTCGGATCTTTGGTCTTGGAGGAGAGGAACTCCGTAGATGGAGACTTCTTCTGGCTCCACAGGCTCCGGCTCCGCGACAACAGGCGTCGCAGCAGGTTCTGGAGGAGTGACGGAGACGATGGACTCTTCGATTGCTTCCACTGTCTTGGTTCCGTCTTCTTCAGCACCGGTGGCTGGCACAGCTGCTTTCTCTTCTGGTGCTTTCTCCTCTGGTTTGGTCTCAGCCGGAGCCACCACCTCAGGTTTCTCCTCAGGCTTGGTCTCTTCCGGAGCCACGTCATCAGATGATTTCTCCTCCACCTTGACGGCTTCTTCTGGTGTCTCTTCTTCCTTCTTTTTCTCTTCATCTTTAGATTCCTCCGCCGGCTTCTTCTCCTCTGGCTTCTCTTCTTTCGCCGGAAGCGGCGCAGGAGTAGTGAACTCCCGTTTGTTCAGAGCCTCTCTAACGAGCTCCTTAAACTCATCAAGCGCCTTCTTCTCAAGTTCCTCAGGGGACGGAACAACCACCTTCTCAGCTACAACTGTCTCTTCCTCCTTCACCGGAACAGACTTCTCCACCTCGGCCTCTGAGGTCACCTTCTCCTCCTTCTCCGGCACGGCTTTCTCCTCCTCCGATACAACCGGAGCAGTCACCTCCTTCTCTGGCACAGGAGCAGTCACCTCCTTCTCTGGAACCGGAGCAGGAACAGTCACCTCCTTATCGGTGGTGGCGACGACGGCGACAACATCAGCTGATTTTTGAGCCTCTTCTTGAGCCATCTCTGATTCTTTTTTAGAAATTCAAGAAAGGAGAGAGAGAGAGAAAAGAGAATATGTTTTGTGTGGAGAGAGGGAGAGGTGTTATAAAACGGAAGACAAAAAGAGAACACAGACTGGTCGGAGCTGTTTTTTTTTCTGTTTGACAGCTCATTTCGAAATGCTTTCTTTGTGGGTCTCGTTTCCCTTTTCCTCCAACGGCCGTCTTTTGCTTCACAAATTGGTTCACTTTGCTATTTTTAACCGTTTAACCATATCACTTTTTTACTCAACTTTTCCTTCAAATTTTATATTCTAACAAATTAGATTATACGGCTGTTTAGGTGATTGGGCGGGATAAAATCAGACATCCAATTTTTTTTACCAATTAAATATAAATCAGGTTGGATGAAAACTGTCTAAACCGACTAGACGACCAATTTTTAGAACAAGGACAATATCTTTATATTTCTCCTTTAAACGATAATTTTGGGAACATATTTATCATATATATTAACAAAATCTGACGATTTGATATGTTAACATATTTGTTGATGATTTCCTTTATTTAATTTTAAAGATATTATACCGAATAGTCTTCAAGATTCTTTCTATTTGCCAACATCACTTGAAATATCGTATCTTTACTGCTCATGAATAAAATTTTGAATTTAGATATGAAAGAACTATTGTTTGAGTTGAGGAAAAAAGTGGAATCATTTTGAGAAAGGGAAAGGGTGTGTTTTTAATAATTTTTATTTTGAAGTAAAGTGGGTTTCAATCATGAGACCATGTTATATCATCACATAACTCTTAAACAAATATTAGGGGTGCGATATGCCACCAGTAAATGTTTTATTTAACTTTTTACCGCAGTCAATATCATATAACTCAAGTCGGAACGCATCACAATTTTCATCAGATCTAAATATGTGTGGGTATGATCCATATTGCAGATGATCTTAGAAAACTTTGGATGTCAACATATCATGAGTTTGAAAGATTTAACCGCAACTACATATTGAGTTGTAATCCGCATAATTAAGACATACAGTAATTAATCTGTCGGAATATACAAATATCAATTATAACATAACTAATATATTTGATTAGCGGCGTTAATAACATGCATGTTTTTGTCACAAGGATATATGATGCCAATCCAAAATATACACTTTTATTCCTTTTTCATGTTGTTGTCGTATGAACGTTGAAACTTGTCTCACCTATACTTTAATATACCTACGTATCATTTGTGAACGAAGTCCTCAGAAACTCCCTCAGTCCACATGTTTTAAAAAAAAAAATTGTTTCGGTTTTTTGTTTGAGCAAAATAAATATAATTTGAATTTTAAAATAAAGTGAGTATATATGTTTTTATGATTCCAAAGAATCACAGTATCGCATATACTGTATCACATAAATTAGTTCTACCACTATTGCAAAACAAATTATTCTCGTTTTATTACTTTATGGGTTTGTTAAGAAATTATTGTGTTTAGGGAAAGAAATAAGATTTAATTAGACTAATAACGATAATATGACAATTTGCAATTAAAATACAAAACACTTATAATATTATTATATTTTTAAACACTTATATTTTAATCTAATGATCGAATGGTTTTGATATTTAAAGTCTCATGGTTCAACTTCTGTGTGCAGCACTCACATATATAAGCTAAAAACATATAGAGAGATCACTTGGCACGTACAAGATCCTCAAATGGTTGTATTTCTAATTATAATCTAGAACCTATATGTTGGAACCATTGTTGATGCGTCTCTGTAACCTACAACTTATAATTTTGATTCTAAATTGATTGCGAAATTCAGATTATATATAAGGGGAAAATTCCAATAGGTAAATTTTAACTTTATTAAAAACTAGATAGCTTATAATCTTTTGTTCTCTATTTTGTAAATGGTTAGAATTTTTTTTAATTTCTATTTGAACAATACTTTTTAGACAAAAAGTACTTTTAATAGTTATAAATTAATGTAAACATAGTATATTTTAGAGTACTTAAGATATGAGAAAGTAAGGTTGGTAGACCCCAGAGTGATCCGTTAAACATCCATTCATCGGTTGCTTTTGTCAAAAGAAAAAGAAGCTGTTTGGTTGGTTTGATCATCGCTGGTGGCATCTTATTATAATTATACATTCTTGCATTCTGTATTTAGCTGTTTTCCCCCCTTTTATTCTTTTATATGCAACCCACTTACTTATTAATTATTATATATTTATATATATATAAATAAAATAAATGATTGATCGCAGTTTACAGTAGAAATATTAAGAATTTATCGCAGTATACATTATCTGACTTTTCTTATTTTATACATATAGATATATTTTCTTTTGGATAAGTCCAAGGTTTCTGGCATACTGAAACAGACTAATTTTCTTGGGTTCTGCATCACCGTCAAACACATATTGTTATTTGCAGTGAAAATTAGATATTCATATTACATAATCACACAAACCGATATATACGAAATAGTAAATTTTGAACTGTGTTTAGTACCTTTCCAAATCCACGTTACCACTCAAAGGATTTTTATGTGGTTATATATAAATACATTACGCCTATGGTTATAATATGACGCGCCCATTTTAACTTAGTTTTAGGAGACAACAATAAATTTTATAGTAAGAGGTTCTTCATACACATGGTGAATACTGAAGTGACAAGCCATGAGGCATGAACAATATTAGATACTCTTCTGTTTTATAATAAGTGTCATTTTAAACTTTTTATTTTGTTTTAAAATAAATGTCATTCTACAATTTCAATACAACTTTGTACATTAAATCTACTTTTTACTCTTTTAAATAACTAATAAATTTTTATTTAAATCATTATTATTTAATTAATCATACATTAAATAAGGATATATTAGTCTATTATACAATTTTCTTAATCTCCGTGAAAAGTGTCAAAATGACATTTATTTTGAAACGGAGGGAGTAGTAAATAACAAGAACTTAATAAATGAAAAGGCATATTATCCTCTCCTAAATATGTTATAAAGTAGATAGTTATCCTAAGTCCATCGGGAAATGTTTTCAAGATATGTTTGGAAAATTATTTTTTTTTCTGTAGGAGCAGAACAAAAGATAAAGTAAAATAGAGTCAATGGTAACTGTAGAAGTATATGCCGTTAAGAAAAGACTTGCATAGTAAAAGTTATATAGTGCTTTGTTCAACAACATCAAAGAAAGTTCATAAAAAACCTAAAAGAGGCGAAAGTGAAAAAGAAACTAAATAAATTTTTATACTCATAGTAAATTTGAAATTATGTACGCTATAATATATATATACTCGTATTAAATTTGTATAAAACAGATGAAGACAGAACAAAATCACATCAAGAGGTAAAGTTTTCTCCTGCCAAATGTGTGCTTTCATCTTTAAGTGTAGCATAGTAACTGGTTAATTGGATATTATCATATTAAGTCAAGCTATATGACCAAGCTCATTGTGGTAACAACAGAGGTGAATTCTGCACAATTGTGAAAGTTAAAATCAATCATCGCTTCTACTGAATATGGTTTATTTAAAATGTTTCCTTCAGTAACTAAAACAATCCAAACATTATATTTTACATATAAGTGTTTACAACACTTTAAAATAAAATGTTGATTCCAAACCATTTATCAAGTAAGCAAATATAACTTTTCCAAATTAACTATTTTTAAATAAGAAGAAAATGCATAATGATGATTTAAGAATTAACTAATAAAATTTATTAAACAATTTATGCAAACTATAAAAAGTTTATAGTCAGTTACTTATTTTTGAGGATGTTTGGTATTTTATTACTTTAAGTAAAGAAGTTTGTGTACTAAATATTGTAAAAAGAAAATTGATTTTGACTAACAACTAATGACAAAATACATTACATATCAAAAATATTAAACATAGTATAATAATATATAATGTCGAACAAGACAAATAAATAATTAATATATAGAGTTACATAATATAATACAAACTATAAACAACAAATATAACACTTTTATGTAAACTAAATTTTGACTTTGACAAAAAAAAAATAAAGATGACAAAAAATTAAATCTTGACCAGTATAAAAGCGGAAAAATCAAACTCTAGTTTTCATTTCACTTTATTTATCCAACATTTTTATTTCATGTCACTCGACATTATTCCTCAAGATCGTCAAAGAGATTACTTTGGGCTGTTGTAGACGTACGACTTAGCAAAATAGACCAAGGAAACGAATGAAATAGCGCTGAGACAAGCAAGTAGCCAATAGAAGTAATCAAGATGTGCCTGGTTCAGATTATTATCGAACCAACTCACTTGACCTGGCTGGCTCGTGGCTTTCTCAATGACTGATACCATGAAGCTACTCAAGAAGTTTCCTATGCCGATCACGCTAAGGTACATAGATAGTCCCAAGCTCCTTAGCTCGATCGGCATCTGTCCGTAGAAGAACTCTTGCATGCCAACCATAGTGAAAACGTCAGAAACTCCATAGAGAACGTACTGTGGAATAAGCCAGCAAACACTCATTGGAATCGAGGCGTCAGGGGAATCAACAAGCTCGTGATATCGAGCCGTCTTGAGTCTTTTCATCTCGACCAAAGCAGCTATTACCATTGAAAGAACTGAGAGGAAAATGCCTGTGGTGATCCTTTGAAGGGTTGTGATTCCTGCTGGTTTATGAGTGAATGATCTTGCTATTGGGACGAGTACACGGTCGTACATTGGGATGAAAACAAGGATTGCTATACTTATGAAGCATTGGAGTGTAGCAGCAGGGACTAAGAGTGTTGGTGAGATTGACCTGTCCATAGTGGCTCCTTGCTTTGTGAAGAAAGTAGGGGACTGCGCATACACAATGCCAAATACTAAACAACACATCCAAACTGGAACGAGAATTAACACAGATTTTGCTTCTTCAACTTCAGCTGAATCACATGAAATCGCCGCCCTGTCTAGGAATCTGCAGTTGCCAAAAATTGTGTGTGTTTAAGGTCTTTTCCCTTCTAACTTGTAAAGCAAGCAACTCCGATAGGGTTTAAGAGCAACTTCAATCACGGGTTCTAAAACCAAAATTTTCAAAATACATATAATTGTATATATTAATATATATAGAACTCAGGTGCTAAAACCCCTTGTTGAAAGTGTTCTAAAATTTCAAATTTTGATTAAATATTGGAAACTTTGTCTTAAAGGTTCTGAAAATATAATGTAAACAGTATTTAAACGCTAAGATTTAGTCTTTTAAAAGAACATTCTTACCAAAACAATTTTTTGTTCTTTTGGGTTATACATTTACAATTTATAATAAATATTAAATAATTAAAATCGTTATGTCATTTTGGAAAGAAAAAGAAACCACAATATAAACGTAAAGACTACCAACCAGAACCTGTAAATAAAATATTACCTGAACTGCTTCGAACTTTCGTGAGGAAGAAGAAGGAGAGTTTCTGAAGAAGTCTCTCGTCGATTTTTCGCAGCAGCAACAAAAACACGGCCAATTCTTACAAAAGGGTTACTATGCTTTCGTCCTTGTCTTGCTTCTCCGGTGCTGAAGCGATAGGTGTTAGTTCCAAGTAAAAACAAGAAGAGAGAAATCGTCATGGAAACACATGGAATCCCAAACCCTAAAGCCCAACTCAGATTCTCTTGGACATAATTAGAGATCAACCTAGTGGTCAATACGCCGATTGATACCGCAAAATACAACCAGTTAAAGTACGAGCTCTTGGCTTTGGACTCTTCAGGGTCTTGTTCATCAAACTGATCTGCTCCAAAAGCCCTAAGACATGCCTTGAAGCCTCCTTCGCCTAGTGCTATTAGATATAGAGCACAAAAGAAGATTGTGACTTTGAACTGAGAAACGCACGAGACTAGTGTTTCTTGATCTTTGCATGCAGAAGGAATCGTTGCTGAATACGTAAGCAGCCCAAGTCCCTAAATTCAAGATTGTACAAAATAAATAGTATTAGAAATAGTATGAACTACAAGGGGTATTCAAATTGGATGTTGGTTCGGGTTTCGGTTCAATTTTTTGATATTTCGGTTTGTAAAATATATTACTATATTAAAATTATATCTACTTTGATTTGGTTCGTTTATATACCATTAATTTTTTATTTATTTGGTTTTTTACCAAAAAACCATAAATATATTTATCTTTTATAGCATTTTATAAATTTTACTTTCTATGACTAGATATAGGCTGTAATTAAATATTAAATATTTCAGTTTATAAATAGTCTATTTTTACCTTTTAATATGAAAATAATCAGTAGACATATTAAGTTAATAATAATATTTTTATAAAATAAAAAATAAAATAAGTAATACCATAATATTATTAAATTATTAAATATTAAAACACATATTTGCCAACGAAAAAGTGAAAATGATGTTTTTAATTTGATAAAAATTAAAAAAATAACTTTTAACTTAAAAAGTTAAATTACTAAAATGAATATTTTGAGTATGAAAATCATATTAATAAATAAATTATGTATATTATTAACTATATTATATAATCATATTACTATAATTTAATTAATCGGTTCATTCAGTTTATGTACCAAACCATATTTATATACCACAGTTTTTTGAAAATAACACTGATTCTGTATATTTGGTATAACCAAATTCAAACCATTTTTTTTTTTTCAGTTCGGTTTGATTTTAATTGATTCGACTTTACATGATTGAACACCCCTACTATGTTTCATTTAAAACCAAACTGACAATAAGTAAATTCACTATTCATCTTTAGTCTCAGTTTGGGATAAAAGATTTGAGGCTATATTAATGTAACAAAAGAAGAAGTATTTTAGTAATGTACCAAGATATAGAGAGTGGACGTTAAGAGGATGGTACGGAAACGACCAAGAAATGAGTCGGCGATAGAACCCCATATCAGCGGCAAGAACGCTGCCGTCCCCAGCCAGAGGTTGACGTTTGAGGCTGCAACCGCCGTTGACTCCCCTAACTGCCCCGTGAAGTAGGTTATCAGATTCGAGGCTACTCCAAAGTAGGCGAATTTCTCCGACATTTCCGCTCCTGTCGGAATATTCTCTTATTTTTTTTAGAATTTGTGGGTAACATTGAGGACGTTGGAAAGATAAAAAAAGGGTAAGTACTTACCCATTATGAATCCAGAGGATCTCCAGCCACCTGAAGAGGATCTGACTGATGGTTTGCCACGAAAGTCAACGGAGCCCTCGACAACACCGTATGAAAGTATAGGTCCTGTCTCACTATCGGCCTTAGAGATCGACATTTTCTCTTCTAGTATTGTTTCAGAGTCATCTGAGAAGTTGAAATATTTATAGTTGGTGTACTTCATCGCAGTGACCTAAATTTTGTGTGTACACCTCTTCATCTACACGTGATTCACGGCAAGAACGGCTTGTGAAGAGGTCACATTCACATGTTACTATCAATACTATGATCTCCTTACACGCTGTTGGTCCATTGAGAGTAATCATCAAATTAATTTTTACAAAAAGAGAGAGAGTCAATGAACGATAAAATGTGTTGAACTAGAAAGTTTGACACGTATGAAGTTGTTGGAACGAATGGGAATAGTCAAGATCGGGTGGTTAGTAATTGAAAAATTTAATATGATGAATGGGAGGTTAGGTTAGATTTTAAATGAAAAGATGATTCTAGCCGATCTTCACATCAGTGACAGAAAAAAAGAAGAAGCCGTTCTTCACACTAGAACGATGCATGTCAGTTCCCTAGCTAGGTGTACGTAGACGTCAAATAATTCTAGAAGTATTATTTACAAGAGAATGAATAAAAGTATTATTTAAAATATAAAAAAATAATTCCAGAAGTATTAACCTCTTTTTTTTTGGCAACCGGCAAATAAAATAATCTTGTTTGTTTATAGTGGTTTGATGGATTTTTTACAAAACAATATTCTTTGGACTAAAGCATTTTTCGATTTCTTGTCCTCAGCTTGAGGATATTCTCAGGATTCAATCGTTTTTCTTATATATGTAACGATTATTGTACATAATACTTATATTTCAAATTGTGAGAGAATGATCAAACTACATCACTTGAATTGTTTTTGCTAAATATGGATTTTATGCTACTTGACGTAATTAAGATGAAGTTTTAAATGTAATTATCAATTTTCTGAAAAAAAACGTGAAAAGCATGACTTCAATATCTGGATAGCTAAATTAAGAGCATGTTTATTGGGGGTCTCTTATCAGAGGTTTTTAACTTTTCTAAAATACGTTTCTTAACTTTTAACTAAGAAAACCTAAGAGACGTCTCTTAAATAAGAGTCTTAAGAGTCGTCTCTTAACAAAAATTTTTTTTTTTAAAAAAAAAAGTCAAATTAAGTTAAGAACCTCGTTCTAAGAAACGATGATAAACATGGTCTAAACATCCTATCCGGATATTCCCAATTTTCTTATATTTAATACTGTAGTTAGTATGCAAACGTCGAGTTGGTCATGAACGAATATAAAAATGCAAAAAAGAAAAAAAAATAATAATATAGTCATTAGTTCAGAAGACCAACCACTATGTTTTTAGAACGTGTTTGGTCTATTGTACACATACGACTTGGCGAACCACAAGTAGGAGGCTAAACCAATGGAACTAACACAAGCAAGTAGCCAGTAGAAGTAATCTAAATGAGCCTTGTTCAGGTCGTTGTCGAATCAGCTCGCTTGACAAAGCTGACGTGTGACTTTGTCGATGAGTGATATCATGAAGCTGCTCAGGAAGTTGCCGACCCCAAATATGCTTAGATTCAGAGCCATACCAACGCTCCTAAGCTCACTAGGGACTTGGTCGTAGAAGAACTCCTGCAAACCAATCATCAAGAACGAGTACGAGACACCGTAGATACCATACTGTGGAACCAACCACCACACACTCATCATTACCGTGACATCTTCTTGGGCAGTTTGGAGCCTTTTGGTCTCGACCAAAGCGGCGACCACCATGGCAAGATTTGAGAGAAACATGCCTGTGCCAATCCTCTGAAGCGTTGTGATTCCTAAAGGGTTTTGAGTAAAAGATCTTGCGACTGGGACGAGTACACGATCGTATATTGGGATGAAAACAACCATTGTTAGGCTCAAGACGCCTTGGAGCGTAGCTGCAGGGACTAAGAGTCCTGGTGAGATTGATCTATTCATTGTGGATCCTTGCTTTGTGAAGAACGTAGGGATTTGTGAACATACAGTTGAATAAACCAGGCAATTTATCCATATGGGAACAACCTTAAGCACTGCTTTTGCTTCTTCAATTTCAGACATATCACATGAAGTCGCTGCTCTGTCAAGGAAACTGCCACAACAACAAAGATGAACCAAAATAGTATAAAGTCTAACGTGACCTCCAAGATTTCTAAAGGATCAGAAAGAAAAAAAAAAACAGAAACTCTCTTAGTTATGTTACCTGAGTTGCTTGGAACTCTGGTGAGCAAGAAGAGGTAGGGTCTCGTTCGAGTTAGCAGTATCAAAATCTTGTTGTCTTGAGTTCTTTACTACCTCCACAATCACACGAATGATTCTAGCAAAAGGGTTTTTGTTTCCTCCTCGTTTAGTAGTGAAGCGGTAAGTTTTAGTTCCAAGGAGGAAGAGAAGCAGAGCTAGTAGCATGGAAGCACTCGGAATACCAAATCCTAAGGACCAGCTAAGATTCTCTTGGATGTAGCTAGAGATCAAACGAGTTGTCAATATGCTAACACAGCTTCCAAACATCAACCAGTTGAAGAAAGAACTCTTTGCTTTCAAATCTTTTAGGTCATCTCCATCGAATTGGTCTGCTCCAAATACCTTAATACAAGGTCAGTAACCGCCTTGTCCAACGGCTATAAGATACAGAGAGATGAAGAACAGAGTCACTTGGAGCTGATTTGAATCTTTGGAGTGAGAAGGAAGCATAGCTGCAAAAGACAGCAACCCTAGCCCCTGTTTGTTTTATTTTAACCAAAACAGAAACAATAACAAACAAGATTTTTTTCTGGAAATTTAGTAGAAGAGATAATTGGAGAAATGATTAACTAATAACTAATAAGCCTCAATTCACTTATCAAGTTGGAAAAGCATGCTAAATCGAGAAACACCTTGTAAGAAACAATAACAAGATTATAGTAGATGAGATGCTTTTTGTGTAGGAAAAGCCAGTAAAAACGATAGGTTTAGATGATATTGTATACTAGGGTTGGTCATTTTATTCAGTAATTTTGATACGTTCGATTCGATCCAAAAAATCGAATATCCGTAAGTATTTGAAGCAAAAAAAATATTAGAAATTAATATCTGTTAAAAATGAAGCAAATCAAAAATATTAAAAGTTTTAGAATCGGATATCATTCCGTTTTTTCTTTAAATAGATTTTAATTTATTACTAAAATAGAAATTTAAATGTATAATTTTATATAATTTATTATTTTAGCATATACTTTTATTAATTTATTAAATTACTTATAAAAGTATTAAATTAAAAAAAGAATATAAATCTTAATAAAAAGTAAAAACTACAACTTTTCTAAAATTTTATGTTTTATAAAAAATACTAATGCTAATAATTTATGGACATAGTTTCTATAATCAATACTTTTTATATTATCTAAAATATATTTTTAAAAACAAATTTATATAGTTTTTAAAAAATTTACTTGTATTAAATAAAATGGATAAGAATCTTAGTTTATTTATTGTTGTAAAAAAATAGATGAAATATCCATAAATATTCGTAAATATCGGTCAATTTTTTCGGATATCCGTATATTTTAAAGGAAAACAAATCGTAAAAATGGATATTAGTAGAACATGTAGCAATCACAACTACATACCAAGATGTATAGAGAAGATGAGATTATGATGGTACGGAAACGACCAAGAAACGAGTCAGCGACGAAGCCCCAGAGAAGTGGCAGAAATGACACCGTCCCACTCCATGCGTTGACATTTGCTGCAGCTGCGGCCGTTGACTCTCCCAGTGGTCCTGTTAGGTACGTTATGAGGTTCGACGATATCCCGTAAAAGGCGAACTGCTCGGCCATTTCTACAACTACACACACACACAAAGGAACCTCTGATGAGAAGTTGGTGAGAGTAAAGGCACTTGCCTGAGCTTACTTTACTTACAGATGATGAGCCTCGCGGATCTCCATCCTCCAGAGGACGATCTGACGGCTAGATTTCCCGGAGGAAGAGTGTTCCCGAGCTCATCTCGGGCGATCAACATTGGCTTTTACTTTAGAGGTTCTGTGTCAAAAGAATAGTATATGCTTCTTGTGTTGTTTTTTGTATATGGCGAGGTGCCAAAAAACTTTGTATTAGTGCATATGCGCTTTGTTTTATTGAGTTTAATAAAATAATAGAAAGTTTTTTTGGTCTGAAAATAAATAATGAAATAATAGAAAGTTGGTCTCCATTAATTATTTTGTTTCATTTGTAAGTTCATGTGGTGTTAGAATTTCAAGTTGATTTAAATAAATATAAGTGATCCAAAAATGAGATGTGAAATGATTTAAAAAGAGACTAGTGATCGATGTGGTGTTAGAATTTCAAGTTGATTTAAACAAATATAAGTGATCCAAAAATTAGATGCGAAATGATTTAAAAAGAGACTAGTGATCGAAAGTATCTTTCAAATGATCTTAGACAAAATATATTAAAAGTGAGAATTGATTGAAGATGTTCTAGTTTAATGATATGTTAGTAATTGAAAGGGTTTAAATTGTTTTAAATCCCTAACTATTTATAAATCGGATGGAAAACCTCCAACTAAAACTTTATGTTTTTAAACCCTCAACTATTTAACCGTTAATGTCGTTAACCTTCCATTAAAAAATCGTCTTTTCTGATGGAGACCCGTTAAATTGAAACGCGACGTTTCATATATATACATAAACAACGCGAGATGTTTACAATCAATTAATATTTTAGTGATTTAAACCTCCAACTATTTTTAAATCGAATAGAAAACCTCTAACTAAAACTTTATATTTTAAAACCCTCAACTATTAAAATTTTAATGTCTTTAACCCTTTGTAAACAAAGTCGTCTTTTCTGAACGAGACCCGTTAAATTGGAACGCGACGACAATCATGATTCATCGCCAAATAAAAAATTAGGATTTTTCTTTCTTTTCAAGAACCATCGAAAATGAAATAAGTCAAAAACCTATGTTGTTTTCGATATTAATTATTTTTCTCCTATTCATTTATTTATCAAAAGGTGAATTTTGAAATGTTAAGTAATCTAGGTTATCCACCTCTTTACACTCAAAATTTTACCTAGAATTTATCAAAAGTGAACATGAGAGAAATAATAAGAGTTAGAAACAACAAAGTTTTTTTTACTTATATCACCTTCAAAGGTTCTTGAAAAGGAAGAAGAACCCTGTTTTTTTTGGAGGAATCGTGATTGTTACTTCCATTGAACAAGAGAGTTTTAAGGATATCATATTGTTTATGTGATTGAATGAATGTTGCATTTCAATTTAACGGGTCCTCGTTCAGAAAAGACGACTTTGTTTACGGAGGATTAAATGCATTAAACGCTTAATAGTTGAAGGTTTAAAAACATAAATTTTTAGTTGAGGGTTTTCCATCTAAATTTAAAATAGTTAATGGTTTAAATCACTAAAATATTTGTTGATTGTAAGCATCTCATATCGTTTTTGTGATTATACAAAACGATGCGTTTCGAGTTAACGGGTCACCGTTTAAAAAAGACGACTTTGTTAACGGGAGGGTTAACAACACTCACAGTTTAATAGTTGAGGGCTTAAAAACATAAAATTTTAATTGGAGGTTTTCCATCCAATTTAAAAATAGTTGATGGTTTAAATCACTAATAACCCTAATTGAAATAGTATCTTTATATATATAAAGTAGAGTTTTATCTCTTCTCCTTAAGTCACCTCATCAAATGGTTGTCTATAAATTTGACACCTAAGCAAGAAATTTTAAATATTAATGAATAGTCCTAAATTATCATCTTCTTATCATTTAAACTAAATTTCTTAATAAAATATTTTATAACCCATAAAATCAACAAAAAAATTATCATCAACCTTTTTGTCAATAAATAATAATATATTGAAATATATAATATAATCTAAGATACAAAAAAGTTAGAAAACAAATAGAAAAAAAAATCATAACAACAATAAGGAGAGAAATTTGTTTAAATTTCCTCAAACTCGAACAAACGAGAATAAAATATAAATATAAATGAGAATCAAACTCGGAAAAATGAGAATAACATATAAATGAATCCTAATTTTTTAACCACTAAATTTAAGATTATACTAGGAAAATGATAAAAGTACAACAATGATTAATACATAATAAAAATAAGAATTTAAAAAAAAAATAGTTAAAAAATCTAACTTGATATAAAAATAATAATAACAATTTAGTAAAAAAACACAATAATTTGAGTTTAGTGAAAAAAAGTAGTCAATATATAATGCTTTAGTAAAAATTAAATAATATAATTTAAAATACTATTTATATATAAGGTAGAGTTTTCTCTTTTCTCCTTAAACCACATCATCAAATGATTATCTATAAATTTTTTATAAACCATAAATCCAACTAAAAATTTAGCATCAACCATTTTGTTAATAAATATTAATATAGTGAAATATGTAATAAAATCTAAAAATACAAAACAAATTGAAAAACAAATAGGTAAAATTCATAACAACAAAAAGGAGAAAATAACGTTTCAATAACTGAAATTCGGACAAACGAAAAAAAAAAAAAATGAATCCCAATATTTTTTTCTGACCACTAATTTTAAATTGGGCCAGAAAAATGATAAAAGAACCATAATCAATTATTAATACATAATCAAACTAAGAATTTAAAAATAATTTAAAAAAAAACTAACTTGATAAGGACATAGAACAAATAAACATGTTATAATTGAGCTTAGTGAAAAAATTAGTCAATATATAATAATTTCGTAACAATAAAATAATATAATTCAAACTACAAAATTTCAAGGATAAATAGAGAAATTATAAGAACGAAAAGAAAAACATCTAATTACAATATTAGAGGTTTTGACATTTCATTCATTCTAAACCAAAAGAAAAAAGTGAATGTCATCCGATTTAATTTCTTTTTTTTGTCACTAAATTCAAATTTCAACAAATTAACATAAATAAAAAATAAATGCTGGAAACAAAAAATGATTAATATATAAGTAATCAAAATAAATATTTTATGAAAGTTTGAGAAATAAAATAATTTAGTGAAAGTACATAATGTAACTAGCAGTTGTTGCAAAATTTAGTCAATAAATAATAATTTAGTAAAAATTACATAATTTAATTCAGAGATATATACACTTCAAGAATAAATAGAAGAAAAAATCATAAAAACAAATAAAGAAAATCCATTTACGATATTACTCTTTTCATGTTTTTGTCAAATCCTGCAAAACCAAAAAAAAATGAAATATCATGGATACTTTCTTTGTTATATAGTTAGCAAACTCAATTTAGAGAAATTAAAATTATGAATACATAATCACAAAATATCAAACATATTATTATCACTAAAGTATCGATACACTCTTAAAAAGGTAAAATGCACCACAACATCGTTTCTTACATATAAATTAAAGTAAATAATTATAGAGTCTCCACATGATCCATAATACAAACCTTAAAAAGAAATCATATGAACATACATGATAGTAGATAACATAAAAGACATCAAACAAATAAAGTAATTACACCGCTTAAATAATAAAATATTCTTGCATTCAAATAATCACAATTATGTTCTTAGACAATTTAGTCAACCACAATAACCTCATCTTTCAGTATCGTAACTACTTATATAAGCAAAAATCACATATAAATAATTATTCACAAAATATATAACCAACTCTTTAAATGTAAACATATATGTTGATCCAAACAATTAATTGTGTTAAAATCCCGCGCGAAGCGTGGACTCGGCTCTAGTAGTTATATAAAAATGTGTACATTGAGCATGTGTACAATCGCAATTATGGATTAGGTACAAAGGCAACTCATAATACTATATGTATCTTCGAACATTGAATTTTGATCCAAATGCTCTGACTGGTATTTATATCCCCTTGAAATTATCAATTATATTATTTGTAAGAAATGTAATGTATTTAAGTGAACCAGTGTAAACAATCATTGCAATTATTTATAGGACCAATTAAAATTATATAAATGAAGTTTGCAATTATTGATGATTGGAAATTTGGTAATTATGATTGCAATTTTTGATGATTAACCATGATTTTTACTAACCATTATAGTTTTTATTAATTTTTACAACTCTTCATTTTCTATATAAAGAGATGTTGGCATTGACAAATAAAATAAAAAAAAATCAGAAACTAATAGTTATAAATTAGAGAGAAAAAAAGATTCATTGTTCAAACATCATCAAAAAACTTTGAAAAACACATATAAACACTAAAAGCTCTTTTTGTTTCTTATGTAACTTATCATAAAACAAAAGTGAGACTTTGATTATGTTATCGTATAAATAAATTTCGTGTAATCCAAAGACTTTAAATATGGTCAAAATATTCTTTAAAGAAAATGACTCGTACGCAATTCAATCATTATCCAAGTATATAATTCACAAATTTTTGAGTTTCAATCCAAATTCAACCAACAAGAAATCATCATATTTTCAAAGATTTCTAAAATGCCATCTCATGTATAATACTGTTCTAAATAAAAAGGTAAAAAAAAATATATCTTTTGAGCTGTGTTTAATATTAACTAGATTATAAAGCTGTGTTTAATATTAACTAGATTATAAAGCTGTGTTTAATATTAACTAGATTATAAATTTACTTTAGAGAGCATTATCATTTAATAATAATATTTGGCTGACCTGGTTTGTTAGACCTTTATTTTCTGTTGGTTTTGAAAAAGTTTTTATTTTTTTTTCCTAAAAACCATTTTATTCATCAATTTTTTTTTTTTGAAAAAATGGATTTCCAAAAATTTAGGAAAACTAGCTTTTGGAAACCTAACCCTTTTATATAAAACCAAAAATCACTATTTTAAAGGTGTTTCCTTAATAATTGTCTAATGGTTTAATTCAGTTAAAATATATTTGATATTTTATACATCAAAATAGTAAATGAAAAAAAAATCAAACTGATAAAATAACTAATGCTTCTAATCATTAAGGTTTGATATAAATAATTCATTTACAATCTAAAATCTAACTGAAAATAATTCATACTAAAAAATACATTGTTATTTATCAATAATATTAACTTAATTGTTTTAAAGCCAACTATTTTAGATAACATTGTGAAATAAACCTGTTCATATTTTATTGATAATTTTGGTATTATTATAAATTGTCATGAGCTATTGTTTTAGTAATCTTAAATTTATTTAAAAGTAATCAAAACCCAAACTAAAATAAATAAATCACCATTCCAAGTTTAAGAAAAACAAAAATGTACACTATAATCAAAACTAAAAATATAAAAACCAAAAACCAACTCAAACAATCAACGTTATATGTAATAAAAATATAGTATGTAAAATGATGTCAAAAAAAATATATATATATATATATATAGTATGTAAAATTTCGTCGGTTCTGAAATACATTTCAGTAAATGTAGAAAGCTCAATTCAGTAGGCTGAACAAAGAAGAATATGCTTTAATAGTTGGTTGGTCTGTTGTAGACATACGACTTGGCGAACCATAAGTAGCAAGCCAAACCAATGAAGCTGAGACAAGCCAGTAGCCAGTAAAAGTAGTCTAGATGAGCTTGATTCAAGTCATTATCAAACCAGCTCGTTTGGCCAGACTGGCTTGTGACTCTATCGATGACTGATATCATGAAGCTACTTAAGAAGTTTCCGGCCCCATATATGCCTAGGTTCAGAGCCATGCCAACACTCCTAAGCTCACTAGGGACTTGGTCATAGAAAAACTCTTGTAGACCCGTCATTGTGAACACGTCACCAACTCCATATATAACATACTGTGGAACCAGCCACCATACACTCATCAGTACAGAGATGTCTTCCTGCGCGGTTTGTAGCCTTTTGGCTTCAACCAATGCCGCTACTACCATAGCAAGAATAGACAGTGCGATGCCTGTACCAATCCTTTGAAGCATTGTGATTCCTGATGGGTTTTGAGTGAAAGATCTTGCGATTGGGACGAGTAGACGGTCGTATATGGGGATGAAGATGATAATTGATAGGCTTGTGACACATTGAAGTGTAGCAGCAGGGACTAGGAGTCCTGGTGAGATTGACCTGTCCATTGTGGCTCCTTGCTTTGTGAAAAAAGTTGGGGATTGCGCATAGACAATGGCGTAGACTAAGCAAGTTACCCATATGGGAACAAGCTTAAGTACCGCTTTTGCGTCTTCAATCTCATCCAAATCACATGCATTCGCTGCTCTGTCAAGGAATCTGCATAATATCCAAGAGAAACTGTCAAAACTTTCATCTCAAAACCATATGAACTAATATGTATTTCTACAATATAGATATGAACATTATCTTATTTTGGACCATTGTAAATAATATGTATTTCTACAATATAGATTTGAACATATCTATTTTTGGACCGTTGTCCAATATGGACCAACCATAAGTTCTCAAACTAAAATTATTCCATTTGGACGCTGGACGGACCATTTGTCAAGAAGTTAGCCGATAAGCTTTTAATGACAAGACATCTATGTTTATCATTATACCTCAACTGCTTTGAACTCTTGTGAGGCAATAGAAGGAGGGCGTTGTTCGGGTTATCGATATCTAAATCGCCTTGTCTTCTGTTCTTTATTGCCTCCAAGAAAACATGACCGATTCTAGCAAAAGGGTTTTTCTTTCCTCCTCTCTCAATACTAAACCGGTAAGAGGATGCTCCAAGGAGGAACAGAAGCAGAGAAAGTAGCATGGAAACACTTGGAATACCAAATACTAACGACCAACTTAGGTTCTCTTGAATGTAGCTAGACACCAAACGAGTTGATAATATGCTAACACAGATTCCAAACATCAACCAGTTGAAGAAAGAACTTTTCGCTTTCGCCTCCTCTAGATCATCACCATCAAACTGATCCGCTCCAAAGACCTTAATACACGGTTTGTAACCGCCTTGTCCTACTGCAACAAGGTACAGAGAAAAGAAGAAGAGAGTCACTTGCAGCTGAGAACCACATGAGACTACTTGGCTCGAATCCTCGCAGTGAGAAGGAACCATGGTTGAAAGCGTCAGCAAACCAAGTCCCTGCGTTGTTTACATCAAACCATAAGATTTGGCAATAATAAAGACACCAACAAAGAGACTGTTAATATTACCAAAATATATAGAGAAGATGAGATGACTATAGTTCGGTAACGGCCTAGAAACGCATCAGCTACAAACGCCCAGAGAATAGGCAGAAACGACAACGTTCCAATCCAAACGTTCACATTGGACGCAGCTGCAGCTGTTGACTCACCCAATGGTCCTGTTAGGTACGTTATCAGGTTCGAGGATATGCCATAGTAAGCGAACCGCTCCGCCATTTCTACACCTACAGAGGAAAAAAACAGAGGAAACAGAGTTAGCAAAATTTGCGAGAGGAAAGTGAGGAAGCTCAGATAACATTTTACTTACCAATGATGATCCTAGCGGACCTCCATCCACCGGAGGAGAGTCTGACGGCTGTGTTTCCGAGCTCATCAACGGCGGTGATAGGCATTGTGTTTGGTTTGTCAGAAACAGACAGATACAAATGCTTATCGTGTTGTGTTTTGTAGTATGTGGCAAGAATTTAATAGGAAGTTGTGGTAAGTAAGGCTGATGAATGCTATGACAATTGAGTAATTTATATCGTGCAGCATGCGCCATTTTTTATTGTTTGTTTCACCGAAAGTAATTGGAACATTGTTCAATCAGTCAAAAACAATATTTGAAAATAAGAAAAAACCGCGTTAGATTTTATGTTGCTCTGTTAGCGTGTTGATTCCAAATAAAGTTAATTTTTTTTAAAAATGATTTGTTAATAATTTAAACCATAATCATATCTATTGTTACAGAAAAACTAGACTACATGTCAGAATCCGACAACTCAAATGTTAAAAGCAGATGTTTAGAAGAAACCCGATTTGATCTAGTTTTAACAGATTTGATGTAATTTAATTGATGGATTTTAGTTGGTTTTGATCAGTTAAACTTGTTATGATTGATTTTCTATTTTGATTGACTTTGATTTCACAGTACTGATTTATTGAATTTCATATCGATTCACTTTTCCGGTAACAAAAAAGTAGTGTTATTGAATATATTACATAACTCATTAGTTTAACTATATAGTTCTTGTACATTAGTATTTTGTTTTGTAACACCAATGACACATTAGTGTAGGTGTATAGTTGGTGTAGGTGTCAATCATTCTTTTAGCAAACTTCATATAGTTTCTTTTTCAAATCTAAAACCATAACATATGATATTAGTTTTGTTTGAGCATTCACTCAAATTGGGATCTTTGACATAATGTGCATATTCTTTTTTAGTTGAGCTATAATGATTTTTGATTCATTTTTTTTTATAAAGACACATTCATTTCGTTTGCGTTTGATTTGTATTTATCAAAATATGTAATGAAAACCTGAAAATATTTTATATTTTGATTTTTGTCGTTGCTCAAAATCAACACAAGGTTGTGAATCACAAACTTCACTACAAATACAAATCTCCACCTGCCAAGAAAAGCTGTACAACCCTACACTCTATCCACCAGGCGATATTTATACGATCTTGAAATGAACAAGAATGCACAGAACCCTATGGCGCTAACAACCACAAGTAACCAGTAGAAGTAATCAAGATGTGCTTTGTTCAGATTACTGTTGAACCAGCTGTTTCCACCGTCTCCTCCAGTGGCCAAGCTGATCACATAGATGAGTAAGCTGCTCAACAAGCTTCCTACTCCTAATGAACTTAAGTAAAGCGCGAGACCGATGCTTCTCAGCTCGGTAGGGACTTGGCTGTAGAAGAACTCTTGCATTCCCACTATTGTGAATACTTCAGCCAATGCCAGCATCAGATACTGAGGGAGTAACCACCATAATGTCATTGGAACGGTTGCTTTGGGCTTGTCTATAAGCCCATATTCTTTGGCTGTCTCGAGCCGCATTGACTCAACCATAGCTGCAACCACCATAGAGAGAGATGACAGTACCATTCCGGTTCCAATTCTTTTGAGCATTGTGATGCCACAAGGATCTTTGGTTATGTACTTGGAGACTGGCACCATAACACGGTCGTATATGGGTACAAAGATGACAATTAACAAACCCATAAGCACTTGAAAAGAAGCAGGGGGAATCTTAACACCTGGAACTATTGTTCTTTCCATGGTGACGCCTTGCTTTGTGAAGAGAGTCATGTATTGCGCGTAAGGTATCGCGTAGGTGACAGTTGTAAGCCACACTGGGATAAGCCTGACAAGAACTGTGGCATCTTCTACATCACTAGCGCTGCATATACTTGGGGCAAGCAAGGCTCTACCGATCCTGGTAAAAGGGTTGATTTCATCGTCATGTCTTCTTCTAGAGTACCTATACTTCCTTCTCCCAAGCACAAACAAAATAAGAGACATCACCATGAACACACATGGGATCCCAAACCCGAGTCCCCAGCTGACAGTTTCCTGAATGTAAACAACCACTAAGATCGCTAGGGAGACCCCTGCACACATGCTAAGGTACCACCAGTTAAAGAAAGAGCTTCTCTCAAGTCTCTCTTTTAAGTCTTTCTCATCAAACTGGTCTGCCCCAAACGCCTGAACACAAGGCTTATGCCCACTTTGTCCAACGGCCACCATATACAGAGAGAAGAAGAAGAGTAGATTCAGCAATGAAGACGGTGAAGAAGACGCCACTCTAACCATATGTTCACTTGGTGTAGTAATAGGAACCAGAAACGCAGACAAAGTCAAAAGTGCCAGCCCCTAACATTAAAGTCAACTCAAGTCAAGTGTCTATTTCTCAACTTCTGATCACTTAAAGACAGTATTATAAGGCGTGGGGTTTTTAATTTGATTTAACTGTTTTTTTTTTACACTTTCTTAAGTTTTCTTACTTAGCGAAACTAAGAATTTTGTGCTAAGAGACATGCATTAAATAATGCCCTAACAAAGCGTTAAGACATAATCTAAACTTCTTAAAGTGATCACTTAGAATATAGACAAGCATTAAGACATAATCTAAACTTGGTGAAGTGATCACTTAGTACATAGACTAGCATTGAGACATAATCTAAAACTCACACTTATGGAGAAAAGACTAACCAGTACGTAGACAAGAGAAGCGATGATGATTGTTCGGTACCGACCAAGAAAAGCGTCGGCGATAAAAGCTCCCACAACAGGAAGAAGACAAGAGATTCCCGACCAAGCGTTGACGTTAGAAGCGGCGACAGCAGTAGAGAGATCAAGGGGTCCGGTCAAGTAGCTGATCAGGTTTGATGCGATCCCATAGTAAGCGAACCTCTCAGCTACTTCCACACCTGAAAACATGGATTAACAGAAGGTGGAGAGATATATAAAGAAACAGAGCACTCTGCGACTCTTGTTTGGTTTCTTTACCGATTATGAACCACGCGGCGCTCCATCTACCGGTGTTGGATCTGTCGGCGGGAAGTCCGCCGTGGTCAACGGCGTCGATGACGTAATCTTCTAGAAGGGGAGTTTCTGCGTTGGTAGCCATAGCTTTACTGAACGAGAAAACAACCAGAGATGGCTTCGAATATCCTCTTTGTCTAATTATGTTGACTTTTGTCTAATTTTATTGACTTTTGTCGGTCTAATTATGTTGATTCGGAAACTAATTAGTGTTTTTTTCTTCTGTAAAATATTAAGATTTATACCTTTTTTTTCGAAAAATTACACTGTTGCCGGGGCAACTTAGTGTCAGTCCAGCATTTTTATTTTTTACTTGACCCCCTATGTTCACTTAAAATTTTGTCTTTATTATTTATGAAACTTTTTATAGTGCTCTATATACAACTAAAATTATTCTTTAAAAGTGATTGCTTACCTTGTCTATGCTCCAGAGCGGCCATGCTTATTAGAGCAGAAAAAGAAAGCACAACCACCCTTTGAAAACTAATTATTGTTGTTCAAAAGAAAAAGCCAAAAGGCAACTAATTAGTGATTATTGTCAAAGTAATTTCTTGTGAGTACATGTAAGGTTTACATGAATCACAAAACAAAGGATTAAAGTTGGAGGCAAATGGAATATTTGATGGGGGCTATGCATAAATTTACACCAAAAACTTATAGAAGAATACTTAATTATTTACAAAATTGGATGTTTTGGAATGACACACCCATAAGGCCATGAGAACCTTGTATTACTATCACCCAATGTCAAGTCCGGCTAGCATGATGTCAGTCATGAGTTGGTGTACGTCTCATACGACTGAGATTTGCATCCCTTGTTGAAGTTTCGGCTATATTAATAATAATACTTATAGACTTTTGGAGCTGAATCACAAAGTGATTCACAACTAAACCACGTCTCCAATTCTATCACAATAGATTTAGGTTTCACGTGTGTAGAAGAATTATGATGGGTTTTATTGTTGTTTTGGCCTTTTACGTATTAGTTAGATTAGCTAGGGTTTTGTAGTGTCTTTTATAGTATAAGAAAGTCATTAGTATTACTGTACACGTAGGCAGCTTTTACGCTTAATAAAACACACAGAGAGAAAGTTATCTCTTTAACCTTGTTTTCGGATAGAGCTAGACTCTCAACAATCTCAATAATGCAACATCTCTTAAGTATTTTCAGAATCAATAGGTTACTTGCGTTATCGTAGCATACTAGAGCATCCGTTACACCACAAAGGAGACATGATGCAGGTATATTTAATCTGCAGCTTGGAGAGGATCACGGCTAATAAGCTCATAGTGGCTTTCCAAAAGATATAGATTTTGTTTCTGTTTCTCAAATACTTAAAACTATTTGCAGAGGTATACTAAGAGTGTAAATTTTAGCTTGTGTCATTAAGTCACTTTTTTTTTGCCAGTCACAATTATTTTGATGAAGGCTTTTTAACAGAGTTTCTAACTGGATAGAGTTTTACATTCAATAAAAAAAAAACAAAAAATTCACAATTTTTTTATATAGAAGGTGCCATCTTACATGTTTTATCGTCTTGTCTTTATAATTTTAATTATAACGTTATATATACATATATATAAATCTAATTATAACGTTAATTATCTTTTTATATATAGCGTTTATGTTTTAAACCAAAAAAATTTGTTCGTATGATTTATCACCAACTGAGTGTTGCTTTAATGGCGTTTCCTAAAACTCAACAAAAAATGGGTTTCTAAGGATCTCTAAGACCATGGTTAAGGGAGGTCTTTAAGGGGGTTTTTTAAAGCATGAAACTCATAAACAGTGTAAGAGTCGGTTATAAAAACTATAAATTAAAAACCGATTTTTATAAATTTTTTACACTGTTCACGGACCCCACTGATGGCTCGCGATTGGTTTACTTTAAAGAAAAAAAAAACAAAAACAAAAACAAAAAATCCAATTGAGTTTATCATGTCCTAATTCAATTTTCTCGGAGTGCACACTTATTGGCAATAACCCCTTCCCTACTTTGCTGGTAACTCTACAGTCTCCAGAATCAGACATGTTGCGTCTAGAAATTATTATAATAAACCCTACATGTACCATTGTTTTTAAAAAAAAAACAAAAACAAAACACCACATAGATAGTTCGTTAACACACATTTTAAACGATTTTGTTAGAGTTCCAGTCCGTGTTTCTTTCTTACTTTGTCAGAAGAAAAGTATTGTGAATTCAATTCCCATTAAGCATTGATATCATATTTTTATTTCATTTTTTTATTGTTCACTATCATACTTGGTTGATTGAGAGGTCTTCTGGACCCCGGGTCAAGAATTTAGGCTATATTTGAGAGATAACCATACTACATGTTCTGGCTTTTTGGCCTTACATGATGTTTATAGGGTTTGGTTCATAATATCTGGCTAAAAATATATCTTAAACTGAAAATAGAAAAGAAAAAAAAAAGTCAATTCTTGAAAATGAAAAAAAAAATTGATTCATGATCGGCGTGAAAGGATTCAGTTTGGAATGAAAACCTATGGATCGAAGCTTTATTGCAAAATTTCGTGAGTAAAACTATTAGTCGTTGGGGTCTCGATACACCGGATATTCATGAGTTATATGAAAAAAAGGCTAGTAGTGATGTTTTCTTTCGTTTGCAAAAACTCTTGCTCGCCCTCCTCGGATGAAGATGCATGTTACATCAACCATAGAAATCACGTAGTAACATTATCATTATTGTAAGTAAAAAAAACATTATTATATTATTATAAGAGAAATGGTACTACATATAGATTCGGTGTTCATGGACATGCACACATAAACTGTTACACTTTTTAATACTGTCCTATTTTGTTGAAGTTCCAGTCGTCCTTTTTCTTTAATTTGCGAAAGAAAAGTAGTTCACCAATTTAATTCGGAGCAATTGCATGATTCATGTTATTTCAACGTAAAACCATGATCTGACATTGCATGATTGAAGAGAAGAAAATGATATTCTTTGATTTAACACCATTATTTTGCTTCGACACAAATTATTGATTATTAGACGAAAAGTTGAGATCATACTTTCTATTGCATAATCTTATTTTATGCTATTCTGGTCCGAAATTATGATTCTTGCCAAACAATGTTCCATAATTTTGTCCTAGAATTGTTTATGCAGAATGGTGATTAAAGGTTACAATACACAATACAATATAACCTGTATAAAATAGTACGCGATATAAATTAAATAATATAGTTTTTTATTTTAAATTAAGTTTTGATCCAGTTATTCTTTATAGACTACTATCTCTTTGTAACTTAATAAAATATCATCATGTCGACGTTATTATTATAGAGTATGTGACTTCTTTTCAAAAATGTGTAATTCCATCACACTACAACAATGTAATACATGCGTTGTTAATTGAGATTACTGTGCAAATTAAATCATATTCTCACATTCATGAAATTTAAAAGGTGTAATTATTTTCCCCTAATTTTATGATCAAGCATATAAAAAGATCAACGACACAACGGTGGACAAGCTTATACAAAGTATTCAAAATTCTTATTCATCTATTTTTTATATTGATTATGTTCCACCGATTTAAATCGTATTTAGTTTATTATAACTATTGTTGACAAAAAAAATACTCTCACTATTCTTGTATAGATCAAAATTTTATAGAAAGGTCCGTAAGCAGTGGGATATGAAGCATGGAAATGTTATGCGAAAAGTCTATGTTGATAAGTTTTGCGTTGTAGGTGTAAAGAACCTATAAAATTAAAAGAAAATAGTGACTCTAAAAATCATTTTCTATGAAAACTCATGATCAAAAGAATTAATAAATGAAATACGAATTTCGAGAGAACTTAAACGTTTTTTATAAAGCTTAATACTTATATACATAATATTGGTCTTTTCAACACCTTGAAATACAATAATATCGATAGCTACGTGAGGCTTAGCATGTGTATATAAATCAACCATGCACTTTGTGGAATTATTCATATAAACAGCCAAAAGAAGAAGATATGGGAATGGAGAAGCAAATGATTGGTGGAGAGGTGCCGGTCAGCCCGTTTGCACGTCTGTTCAGCATGCCAGGCCTCGATTGTTTCAACATCGTCACCGTCGGATTCAAAAACGAGGCTAATCCATCAGCTTTTATCGAAGGCTTGAAGAACACTTTGCTCAACCATCCACGCTTCTCTTGCATACTAGTAATTATATAACACACACGTTCCTATGAATTAATACATACTAAGTTTTGACCCACCCTTTAAAATGGCGGATATATTTATTTTATTTTTTAATTTTTTAAAAATATTAATTTTTATTATTTATATATTTTTAATCATTATATTTAATCATTTATCAATAATATAAATAATTTAATGATATTAATATATAAAAAATTTAGTGTTATAAATATTTGGATTAAACATGTATCGTGATTCTGTTTTAATATAATAAATTATTGTTGTGTGGGACTTTGAACATGTTTGTTTATGTAAAATTTTGTAGGAGACAGGACTTGGTGAAAACGAAGCTAAATGGATTTCCAAAAAAGTGAAAGTTGAAGATCATGTAGTTGTTCCGGATATAGATCCCAAGATTGAAAATCCTGATCAATTTCTAGAGGATTATACATCAAACATGGTTTTTTCACCAATTGATATGTCTAAACCGTTATGGGAGATACATATACTCAATATGAAAACATCTGATGCAGAATCTCTCCTTGTGGCGAGATTTCATCACTCCTTGGGTGATGGGATGTCACTTATGTCTCTTTTACTCGCTTGTAGTCGAAAAACAAGTGATCCAGAGGCATTACCAACTTTGATTGCTCCAAAGAAAAGCAAAGTAACCAACGTTTGGTGGTCGTTGGTTGCTCGCTTGTGGTTCATGATAAGACTAGTTTGCAACACTTTTCTTGAAGTTTTCAAGTTTCTGCTCATTTTATGTTCCGTCCGCGATGCTGCAACTCCACTTATGGAGAAACCAAGTGACACACTTAGCCCTAACAAGTTTATTCATAGAGTCATTAGTTTGGACGATGTGAAAATCGTGAAGAACGCAATGAAAATGGTATGTTGTTTGATTTCTTTTTTTCTGGTCTTGCGCTTATTACTTAACTGTTAAAAAAAAATTGTCCTCTCTTAATTAGACTGTGAATGATGTTCTTCTTGGAGTGGCGCAAGCTGGTCTTTCACGATATTTGAGTCAAAAATATGGTAACTCTTTTATTTTTTATATTTTTTTTTAGTTTAAAAAAAAAACTCTTTTATTTTTTTTATATATTGAATATTAGTATCGTTAAACTTGAATTGTTAACGTTTCTTACATTTCTTTTCTTGGTCTTTTGCAAACAGATTCTGAAACAAACCCGAAGTTAAAGAAATCTCTAGAAAATATATGTCTTCGTGGTGTTGTATTCTTTAACCTAAGATCAAATAAAAAAATCGAGGTACAAATTATCAATCATGCCCCAAACGGTCTTAATTATTATTATATATATATATATATAATATCATATCAACGCGTTAATGAATTTAATTTTGACATATATAATATAGGATCTTGCTAAAATGTTGGAGAAACGATCCACGTCAAGATGGGGAAACTCAATTGGTTATGTTATGATTCCGCTATGGATGAGATCTGAAAATGATATATTTGAATACATCCGACGATCCAAAACTACTATGGATCGAAAAAAACTCTCCCTGGAGCCTCTGTTTTCCTATGTGTTACTCAAACTGACCATGGAAGTTTTCGGATCCAAGGTGAGTTAATATATCAATTACTTCAGATATTTATTATATATGTGAATGATGAATTCTAATGGGTCCATTTGGTCGTGTGGTGGTGGAAAACAGGCACTAAGAACTCTTGCAATGAGAATTTTCGGTCGCTCAACAATCATATTTTCAAATGTGGCTGGTCCGACCGAAGAAATTAGTCTTTTCGACCACCATGTATCTTATGTTGCCGCGAGTATATCTGGTTTTCCACAGGTATGGCCCAATATCTTCCTTGGTTCGAATAATTCTAAAATGATAGACACAAAATTAGTAAGCAACTAGGATACGATAAATTAACAATTATTGGGGTGTTTTCCTATGTTTTCGTCTAGGTTATCATTGTGTTTGAACGAATGAAACCTTATTTATATAGACGAAACTTACTATATGTTTTTTTGTTGGACAAGGCACTCATTGTCCACATAACAAGCTATGTAAACAAAGTTATCATCAATCTTGGTGTCGATCTTGACGTAGTTCCAGACCCTCATCACCTTTGTGATCTCATGGTCGAAGCTCTTCAGATGATGAAATCAGCTGTCGAAGAAAATAATGCTGTCGATTTGAACGTTTAAAACGAAATGTTTGATGTAGGGATCAAAACCTACTCACTCGAAACTCTTAGCAGTTTATTCCAATTCCTATGATATTTGTGCTATCTATGCATTACTGTTTTCAATAAGTATGTTTAAACGAAATGTATTACGTAGAGATCGAAAGGAACCTACTCATGTAAACTCTTATCAGTTTTTCATATCCTATGATATGTGTGTATCATGTGTACCAATATTATTTTCAATAACTATTCCAATAAAAATATGATGTAGAGATCGAACCTACTCACGCGAGAGTCTTATCAGTTATTCATTTCCTATGATATGTGTGTTATCTTTGTATAACCATTTTCCATAAATGTTATTTTCAACTCTACCCCAACAATTACCAAATACTATGTTCGTTTCCTGTCATTTTGTGTACGAGTGGGGTTAATTTCACTATCAGTCACATGTATCAGGCTATTCATGTTATTAATAATCCCAAATTAATCCATTATCTCACAATTTAAGGATTGATACAGATATCAAAGAAGAAATTAACAACTGAAACAACACAAAGAGGGACTAAAATACTAATACAAATATAAATAAGATTAAGCAAGTATAAGATTATTAAAGCAAATAATAGTAAATGTGTCATACTAAAGAGAGAAAAATATTCTTTGATTCTTTATTAGCTGGTTAGCTAGAGAGAGAATTGAATCTTTAACTAATTATGTTGATTTTAATTCTCCCATGTAATAATATAATTAGAGGACCCTAATCCCTATATAAGATAAGAGAGAGTCTATGTAATGTACAGTGACTAACAGAGAAATACACAATATACAATGTATTTATTGCTTCTTATTTTTATTTTTTGGTTAATGGTTGATTCTATTCTCTATAGAAAATTAAAACTCAACAGGAATGTTTGACCTTTTTTGGTCGAGTGACAGAAACAAAAGAACATGAGAACATGGTAGATTAGAAAGCTCAGGGTTGAAAGTAAATGAACCAAAGTTGTCATTTCCCTGAAGCTGTTGGTGGGAGAGAGATGGTGAAAAGCATGCATCACAAACTTCATTATCTCAAGGATTGACACATAGAACCAGCCCTAGGACAAAGCTAATCAAGCTTGCGCCTCCAACGGCTATTAATTTATTAGTTTAGCAGTCGAATTTAGGTATACATTAGGTATAGGGATGTCCTCTTGGTGCCTCTCCTAGATCATTATGTGTCTTAGTAGTTAGGCAATCGGTTCCAAAGGACACTCCAGGATATGAACAAGGAACCAACACATTTAATTAGTGCTCTTTAACAAACAACTAAGTACTGACGTGACATGCATATTTATTAAACAAAAACGTTATCCTATTTGTTGCCACAAAATGATAAACGTTATGTCAATGTCGAAAAAGGTGGATAGTTTTTAAACACTAAACAAACATTTCAATCGTGTCTAAAGTTCTTGTAAAGGAATTTTTGGTTTTGTGCCGGGATCTAATATTTCGGTGGCTCGAGATATTTCTTTAAAAAAATTATAAGTTTTTTTCTGTAATTTAAAGATACATATCTAAAAGAAATTCAATTTTTTTGAAAATCGAGACCATATTTCATCCGGTTGTGCTTCTATTAGTTTTTGGTCTGCGAGGACCTTTGGATACCACAGGTACTATCTCTCCTCGTACACAATCACTTCTTACCTATACCTTTAGTATACCAGAATAAGAGGTATTTTTCTACTTATTTCATTAAAAGCATGTTTATTAACGGTCTCTTAACAGTTTTTAAAAGACGTTTCTTAATTTTTAACTAAAAAAATCTTAAAAACTATTTTTTAAATAGAAGATTTAAGAGTTGTCTCTTAGCCAAAAAAAAAAATTAAGAGATCGAAAATAAATGCCGGTAGACGTTAATATTCAGATAGGTAGAGTATATCAAATAATATTTCTTTAGTGCTTTTGTATTATAATATCTACTTACGCTTGGCATTCACAAATTCACAATCACTTCATAATATATAGGCAAAAAAAAAGAAAACGTCTTATCCAAAAGTTAAGGGCATTACCTAGTTACAAGATATATCTACATATGCTATTAAACAACACAACATAAAACTATGACACCGTAACTAGTACGTCAGAAAACAACAACAACAACAACAAAAGCAAGTTAAGTTTAGAACCAGGAGATACACTTGAAGACAAACAAAGGCATATAGCATCAACAAGCAGCACCGAGTCTCTGGCCGAGATAAACAAAGTGCCAGGTTAGAGACATGAGCATCATTATATTCAACCAAGAGGAGTATGTGTTGAGCTTGCTCAGCCTCTCGCTTAGCTTCTCCAGTTTCAGCCTCACTTCTTGCTCACTCGTCTTCTCTCCTCCTCCTCGTCCTTCCTCCTTCTCCGCCTTCATCCTCTCGAACATCGCCTATGTACAACCCAAAACAACATAACGATCACTAGACTAACAACAAGTTACTATGTTACTGACTTTTGGAACTCTAATGCCAAAACTGGACTAGGGAAATGTAAACATACCTTGGTGGCACGTGGCTCGACAAAAGACTTATTAGCCTCAATCATAAAGAAGGCAAACAAAAGGTTTACGCCTTGCCACATCTCCGTGGCGTCAGTGAGTATCTTCCTTCTCCGGCTAAGAACATGACCAAGCAAACCCACCAAGATTCCAATAGATGTTGCCTTGAAGTAAACAGGATACAGCTTGCTCTGGACCACACCGAACTGCTGCCTCCCCAACACTGAGGCCAACACGTAGCTTGACACAAACGTGACCCACACGGAAGTCCCAAACGCAGCCGCAATAGCAGTCAGCCCCACCACGCTCGCTACCTTAGTAGGTCTCAGCGCCTTAGCCGTCGCTGACCCGATTTCACGCGCCGCCGTCTTAACTCTCTCCCACGCGTTATGAGACTTGTGAGCAGCCTTCTCCTTCAGTTCTTGAGCCTTTTCTCTCACTTCATCTTTCACCCTCTCCTTCGATTCATGGGCCTTATGGGCCATGTTCTGGGCTTTTTTGGTTACTTTATCTTTAGCATCTTGAGCTTTATGGGCCACACTCTCCTTCACATCATGTGCCGTCTCTGCTACCTTCTCCTTAGCATACCCGGCTTTATCAGCAACCGTGTCTTCCACGTCACGTGCCCCACGTGCAACCCTCTCCTTCACATCATAAGCCTTACCCGCCGCAGCGTCTCCGGCATCGGAGACCTTCTCTCCGACATCATCTACAGTATCAGCGGCTCTTTCTTTAGCCCGACCAACAACACTCGCGATCTTCTGCCTGCACTTACCGAACGCGTCGCATATGACTTCCCCAGCCGTCGCGTGGCGATCACGCGCCTCCTCCTCCTCCGTTGCAACCGGCTGCGAGATGCCTTGACCGACTTTCGGAAAATACGACGCCGTCTCTTTAGCGCTTCTAAAGATAGTACTTCCCTTCTCTAAATCTTCTTGTTTTTGTTCTCCTTCATCCGCAGATGGCGGTGAGATCGAGACTCTTGTATTGGTTTTCCCGTCGCGGTCGTACTCAACCACCACAACGCGGTGGCCGTCTTTGACGATGACGTCATCCTCAGACACAACAGCATGTTGAGTGGGGTTCGGAGACAATACCTCCGCCCCAAGTAAAGTGCTTAAGACAAGACATAAAGCCAATAGATTCGTCATTTGTACTTAACACCGGTTACTTCATCCACTCTGTCTCTATCATCAAATCTGGTAATAAACACTTTCGGAGGATGTGAAACCGCCACAAACTTTTTTTTTTTGTGCTTTTAACTTCGATGTGACACGTATCGCCACGTCTTTACACGTGTTGCTTATTCGTGAAAAGTAAACTTCTCGACCGCTCGATGAGGAAGCAGTTGTGCCACATCACCCGAAACAATCGTATTAGTTAGAAGCCCATATATCAATCGCAAAGCCCATTTAGTACTCGTAATGGGCTAAACATCAGAGTTGGGACCTGGTCGCAACATAGAGCTCCTAGGTTCGTTACATAATCAAATATATAACAACCAAAACTTACAATAGATACTCACAAGCTCTCTTAGTCTCTTTATATCCATTACATGTCAGTGTTTGATGCAAAAGTTGGAGAAAGAAGCAAGAAGTGTCGATCTTTATTCCATAAGATTATCTTTTACACACTTACTTTTACAACTCTAGCTCAATACTCTCTTCTATAGACAAACAAAACACACAAACTTCACACATAATGACACTATATCTCCCTACTGCCTAGTACTTGTAAAAACTAGCAAGTTTCGTGTTCTTCTGAATCAAACTGAGGCGGCATGACTCTCTTCTGAATCAAACTGAGGCGGCATGACTCTCTTCTGAATCAAACTGAGGAGGCATGACTCTCTTCCGTATCAGCATTTCAGCTGTAACTTGCTTTCTCTTTACTCCACCTCTTGGCCTTGATGTGAAATCTTCATCCGCTTCAACAAAATCTCCCTGCAACCACCAGCAACATCCATGTGAGATTCTAGTCACTTAAATTTGTAAAAGAAAACAAGTTAGGGACTGAACTTACGCAGGTATATATGTGGGATCCGGAATTCTCATGGTTGTTTCTAACATGTTTGTAAGCAAATCTCATACCACAGCCTGGAAAACCACATACAAAGGGTCTGATGTCTTCGTGCACTGCTTTCATGTGTTTCTGAAGATTAGAAGCCTGTGAAATCATGAGGATGGTTAACAATCTAGGACTTGAAAACGGTACTTGTTTTGAGGCAAGTATTTCATTCTGGATGTTTCTTTTACCTTTGAGAATGTTGAAGAGCAACCCTCAACTTCACACTTGAATTCTCCTGGTGATGAGTCTTCTTCATGAGTCCGTAGGTGTCTTTTGATGTTCTTTTTCAAATGCTTAGAGCCGCATATCTCGCAGTTGATGTGCTGATGGCAGGATCTTATGTGTGCCTTGAGACATTCCTCGTTTGTAAAGTACTTCATACACCCAGGCTCAGAACAAAAAGCCTCGATAGAGTCTAATTTCACTGCAGATGTAGATCCATAAGTAACATTTATAGACTTGAAAATTGGCAGATATACAAATACAAATGTAGGTAGAATGGTAGACTTACCATGAGAATCCTGATGCTTCTGCAGCTGTGACGGATACTTAAAGGACTTTCCACAACCATTTTCTTTGCAGACAAGCTTCTTCTGACCAGATGAGCATTCCGAGGGTTGAGAATCTCCATTAACAGTATCTTCCTTGTTACTATCATCATTACCAGTTTTGTCTTTGTTCCCATCTTCATTACTATGATATTTCTTGACATGCCTACTGATGTTGCCATGTACTGAGAATTCACTCTTGCAATTCTCCATTGGGCACTTAAACAGCTTCCCTTTATGGGTAAGAAGATGCCTGTTGAGATGATCCTTCCTCCTATAACTAGAAGTACAATCATCCACATAGCACTCGAAAGGTCTCTGCACAACAAGAAAACCAAAACAATCAGAAACAATATCCAATAAAAGACACCAAACCCCAGAAGCATTGAGCAGAAAATACAAGCTATTGAACAGCAAATTTCAAACCTTATGCGTGACCGAGGCTTACTAGCTGGAGCTTCTCAGGAGGTCTCCCAACCTGATACTAGTCCATAACATGTAGCCTCGCATTTTGGAGTTCACTCTTTTGGGATCCAATGCCTCACGCAATAACATAAGTAAGACCTTTTGTATCAAACAAAAAGGACACTCATTTCCTGCAAAGACATAATCTTTTAGTACTGAATAAGAGACAACACTGAGAACTAAGCATACCCACGAGCTTATCTATCTCCATATATAAAAGACAACTATTTCCTCCAAAGGCATAACCTTTTAGTACACAATAAGAACAACGCTTAAACTATGTAAACTCAAGAACTTGTCTATCTCCATAGATAAGAACAATTATTTCCTGCAAAGGTGAAAACTTTTAGTATAAATGCCAAAAAGGACATTCATTTCCTGCAAAGGTGTAAACTTTTATTACGAAATAAGCACAACACTCAGAACTAAGCAAACCCACCAGCTTATCTATCTCCATCAGTAGTAGAATTGCCAAAAAGGATGCAATAAGATAAAGAAGCTACCTCGAGGGAATGGCTCTGCATATGCTGCTTCAAGTGAGCAGGTTTCTTGAACTCAGCACCACACTCCTGGCAAGTATGTTTACTAGAGACCTCTTCTTCATCAACCTCACAAGCTTCGTCATCTCTTTCCATTTCAACTTCCATCTAAAAGTGACCAAAACAAACGAAAATCAGCACCATCACCAACCTAGGTCATCGTTTTCATCAAACTAAAAGGCTCAGAGATGGAGATTGAGAGAGAGAGATTGAAACCTGATGATGAGAATTGATGTGTGAAGTGATGAGATACTTCTTCGATCTGCTGATTCCGCAGTACTGACAGAGGTAGTGACGTATGTCTTTGGATTTGGTTGCCTTGGCATCTACGTTAGCTGCTTCTTCCGTCATCTCTGTTTGATTTTCTACACAAGAACTAGGGTTCGTCTCCAGCAGACGCCGCACGCTCTATGGAAGATAAGGTAGCGAGAACAATGAGAGCTAACAATGGCTATTTATATCTTAACTTATTTTCGCGGAATGACTAATATAACCTATTTAAACCGAACCGAATTCAAGCAAAACCAAATCAACCAAATTAACCAAACCAGATCAAGAATTAAAGTTCGCGGCAACTTGGTGTTATATGAAGTGTTATATGAAACTATTTTCTTAAAAAAAAAAATCCTATTAATAACAATTTATATGATTTATATTAAATTATTCAAAATCAATTTAAATAAGTTTTAATATATTATTTTAAACACTAATATTAGTATAAATTCATAAATTTGTTTAATTTTTTTTGTTTTTCATATATAATTTTAATAATTTATTATAATATATATTTTAATTTAAAAACTAAAATATTTCATATAAATATTATATATATATATATAATAAATCAATTCGTTAACGCATTTCAAATAATCTTTGTAGTTGTTAGTCCTCTGTAAAGCGCATAGATACTATTTACCCGATTTTTTGAATATTACTTTTATTTTTTTTAGTTTTAATCCAAATTCAATATAACCAAGCCGAACTGAATTCAAACCAAACTCAATTTACTGCGATTGAGACCAGTTATAATTTATCAAAACCGAATCAACCAAGACTAACCGTACCAAAAATTGAACCCTAAACGCTTTTATCACTCGTCTTCTCCCTCTCGCTCCTCTGTCTTTGCGCCAAAGCTCTCTCCTTTTCCACTGTAGTTATCGTCTCTTTTCCCCAAATCCCCTTCTCGAAACAAGGGTTTCACGATTCGCCCTCTCCGCCTTCTATTCCTTACCAGAGTTTCAACTAGAAGTGAAAGCTACGGATGTGAAATGCAGAAGATTCTGTTCAAGACTTCAACTTGCTCAACCCCTGTTCTCTCCGCTCCGGCCACCTCCTTCGCCGCCAGTCTTATCTCTACACAACCCATCGCCTTACCTCGTCTCCTCTCTCGAAGGTTCAAAACCTCCTGCAAAAATTCCAAACCTTTCTCTACTTCCACTATGACAACGACGACATGCTCTGTTTCTACAAACGGTGCCATTTTCTCCGGGATTCACAGGGCGGCAAAGGCGTCGTCTTTACGGTTCTCAACCTCTTTCCGGTGCTCAACGGACGGTGGGATTAGTAGTAAGAGTCGAGCTTGGCCTGGTCGAAGTCGATTGCTCCACTCCGAGTCTAACGGCGGTTTGAGCTCTGTTAACGCTACTGGCGCAGTGGTTGACGACTCTGACGGAGAAGATGAAAAGCCAGTGAGAATGAGCCGTCGAAATAGACGGAGCTCTAACGGAAGTTTTGAGGGTAATCCAGATTTGCTGAAGATACCTGGTGTGGGTCTAAGGAACCAGAGGAAGCTCGTTGAAAAGGGTATTGGAGATGTTGCAGAGCTCAAGAAGCTCTACAAAGATAAGGTCTTGATAATTCTATTTCAATATGAGTTTAAAGTTCCTTCCTTTGTGTGTGGCTGAGTTTAATTTTTTTTGGTTTCAGTTCTGGAGGGCAAGTGATAAGATGGTTGATTATCTCCGTAGCTCTGTTGGGATTATACACAGGAACCACGCGGAGAGCATCACAACGTTCATTAAAGAGAGTGTGGACGATGAGCTCAAGGAGCCTAGTATGAACCCCAAGAAGCGTTTGACGTTTTGTGTTGAAGGGAACATTAGTGTGGGGAAATCAACTTTCTTGCAGAGAATAGCTAATGAGACTATTGAGCTGCGTGACCTTGTTGAGATAGTTCCTGAGCCGGTTGATAAGTGGCAAGATGTTGGACCTGACCACTTCAATATACTAGATGCTTTCTACTCTGAGCCTCAGAGGTATGCTTATACTTTCCAGAACTATGTGTTTGTCACGAGGCTGATGCAGGAGAAAGAGTCTGCTTCTGGGATTAAACCTCTTAGGTTGATGGAAAGGAGTGTCTTCAGTGACAGAATGGTAAGTTTTTTGTGAAAGAAGTGATTAGTTTTTTGTATGTGTGATTCCAAAGTTAAGTTCTTTGTGGGATTCAGGTGTTTGTGAGAGCTGTTCATGAAGCGAAATGGATGAACGAGATGGAGATAAGCATCTACGACTCTTGGTTTGATCCAGTCGTATCTGCTTTACCTGGTCTTGTTCCTGATGGGTTTATATACTTGAGGGCGAGTCCCGACACTTGCCACAAGCGAATGATGCTAAGGAAACGAGCAGAAGAAGGTGGAGTCTCGCTGAAGTACCTCCAGGATCTGCACGAGAAGCATGAGAGCTGGCTCCTACCGTTTGAGAGTGGTAACCATGGGGTACTCTCTGTTAGTAAACCGTCTTTACAAATGGACAACTCTCTTCATCCTGACATAAAAGACAGTGTGTTTTACTTGGAAGGAAACCATATGCATTCTAGCATCCAGAAGGTAACGTTATCTCTCTTTTTGTGCTAAAATTCTGAAGATAGGTTTTGCTTTAAGACTAGTCCCTTGGTTTTTTACAGGTCCCTGCTTTGGTTTTGGACTGTGAACCAAATATTGACTTCAGCAGAGATGTTGAAGCAAAGAGACAGTAAGTCCTCACTACTGTTAATGTCCCCATGATAAAAATCCTTAATTTTACAGATGTATTCTTGATTGGTATTGTTGAAGGTACGCACGCCAGGTTGCTGAGTTCTTTGAGTTTGTGAAGAAGAAGCAAGAAACATCACAAGAGAAGGGAAACAGTCAGTCTCCGTTACTCATGCCTCCACAAAAGGGAGGTCTATGGATGGGACCAGAAGGCAAGCATGTGCCGGGATTAGAACTCCAGTCTCTGGACTTCAGAAAGGCCATGTCGCTCATAACCAGACCATCTGCGTAGACTGTCCACAAACGCTGTTTTTTTTTTGTTTGCTTTAAGGAAGCATCGTCAGGTTACTAATGTCAATAGGTATGGTCGGCTTTTGTTTCGTTTGTTTTAGAAACATGGTCTGTTTCAGTTAGTTATAACCCTATGTGTAGAGAAGCTTGATGTCTGGATGATTTCAGTTACTGTCTGACACTGTATTCGTCGGTGCAAGTTATGTATTAATCCCTATCATGGCTAAGCAAATATACATCAAGAACACGATAACGTCTAAGAGATGCGCTAGGTCATAAGAATGACGACGTTTTCTGCCAATCCAAGTAGTGTTCCAAGGTAGATCTGACTGGATCACGATGTAACCAGCGCTTGAGTAAAGCTTTCTTGCAGCTGCATCGTCTTGGTAATCTCTTAAGAGCAAGAAGCTTGAAACCACATAAGTAACATGTAACATCACATGCCATTAACAATGTACTTGCCATCTTCTTTCTCCTGCTGATGATGTAAGAAAACACATCCGTTAATAACAAAAGAAAAAAAAAAAAAGAGAGATAGAGAGAGATCTACCATTGAGCTTTGGAGACAGCTAAGCCTGAGACGTACTGAGTTTTCAGCCTGTGATGTCTACTACTCCGACGAACTAGAACTAAAACTCATCAAGAAAGGCCATGTGAGAGAATAAATGGGCCAGGCCCGAAAGAAATCATCGGTTGCACGTGCAGATGCACGTGTGATGATATTCCACCAGCCTCATAAGAAAGTCTCTCTCTCGAACAGGTTTCGCCGTCGTTGAACTTTGTCTGTTTGTTTATCCATAAACTCTGATCATGGCGTTGAACAACGGCATCAGATCTATCTCAAGAATCATAGCTTCTTCTGAATCATCAGTCTCCAGATCTGGTTTGTACCTCCACCCATCTCCTTGATTGGTTCAAATTGTCTTTCTTTGTTCTGACTTGTATGAATTTTATAAACTTTCTGTTGTTCAGCAGTGAGCAGAAGAAGCTTCCACTCAACTGGAGCTAAGAAGATGAGCGGAGGACATGGACATGACGAGCCTTACTACCTCCACGCCAAGCACATGTACAATTTGGACCGCATGAAGTACCAAGGTCTCAAGATGTCTCTTGCTGTCTTCACTGCTTTCAGCATCGGTGTTGGTGTTCCCATCTTTGCTGTTGTCTTCCAGCAGAGGAAGACCGCTTCTGGTTGAATTCTAAGTCTTATCCTTATGGTAAAGTATATTTTTTTTCCCGTTTCTTCATCCTTTGCTTGCTGTTTCATGCTTGGAATAATGTTAAATCCGACATTGATATTGATATATATATATATATGTATATTCAACTTTGATTTGAATTCAGAAGCTTTTGTTTGAATAGTTTTCAGTTTATGTGATCTTATACGAATCATTGAAAGATCTCTCAAAAGCCAAAGATGAGAGATGAACACTACACACACATATCTATTATTCAAAAAGTAGATTCGAATCATTTGTCTTGTTAGATTTGTCTCTTGCAGGTATATATGTGTCCTCGCAGCAAAACTCTAGTACTATGATCAGCTTCTACTTGTAGCAGTTAGGACTGTTTAGGACATTTCAGAACTTGTTGAAACTTTCGTTTACATCATCAAAACTGAGCAGAAGCGGAGGACATTAAAGGCTGTTCTGTATCTTCCTCCTTTGCGGACAAGGCTGTTTGATGCTGCGATAACCCGACATGTCCGGGTCTTATTTATATACTACGATTGGAATTGGATGTTTTGTTTAGATATTTTTCACTTCAAGCAAACCTATATGATCCCATATGAACCATAGAAAGTTCCAACATATTCACATATCTATCAATCAAAACCACAATCACAAGAATTCAGGAAAGCACACAAACAAAAACCCCACAAAATGATGTGACAAAACCTGTTCAAGAGCCACCATATTTGTCATTCAAACGTCTCAGGCATTCAACCGCCAAAACATGTTTTACAATTGCTATCCACCTAACCACAGATCGCGAGTGTGGTCGCTAGAATGTCACAAGAGGTATGCTTTGATCACTTCTTGTCATCACCACCATTTTCACTAGCTTGACTTTGGTTTGGCTGCTGGTGATGCTGATGCTGATGTTGGTCTAGCGTCATGGCCAAACCATCACCACCGCCTCTACTGCCACCACCACGCATTGCGGCTCCCATGTTTCCCTCAGCCACTCCTAATCCTAGCTGCTGACCTCCCAACATCATTGACCCCATCGGTGCAGTCACAACCCGACCTGTCCCTACCGGATAACTCCCCGGGTTAAACGCCCACATTTGATGACCCGGCTGCTGCTGCATCTGCTCCCTCCCACCCGAGCCACTCATTGGAAGCATCCAGAACGTGCTTCCTCCATTTGTAGTCCCAGGAGCCACCGCCCACATAGGTTGAGGCACCACATTCACCGTCCCCCCACGGCCCATACCCTGACCCGGACCCATCTCCTGCTCCTGAAACTGACCCGGTTTCTGAGAACTCCCACTTGCTTCCGACTCCTTAAAGTAATCTCCTCTATAACCCTGATGGTGAAACCCAAAAACGGCAGCGTTCTGAGCGTTCAACAACTTCCTAGACGGATCAACCACTGCAGAGGAGGAAGACGACCCGTTACTATCTTCATACAGAGACATCCCCGTACTATGAAAAGGAGAAGACTTTAACGACTGAGCGAACATGGTCGACCCACCACCGCCGCCACCGCCGCGTAAAGTAGCGTTTAACGTCGAGAAATTCGCCGGAATCGTCCCTGTTCCTGTAGACGCGATGATAGCAGGCTCGGCTTGCTGGAGCAGCCACTCGATGGTCTCTCCGTCGGACTTGTGACCCAACTCCCTCGTCAGCTGGAAAACCCTTGCGGCGCACAACGCCGGCATGCGTATCCTCCGGCCACGGCCGTCGACTTTCGTGTGGCGGTCTTTAGAAGGCTTCTTCTTCACCACGGCTAAAGCAGTGCTTGTGGAGGTAGAGGTTGAACCGGAGAAAGGAACCGGTGATGGGTTTTCTGTAGAGACGAGCTGCAGCCCCGCCGCCGCCTCCGCCGTGGGACGGTCGTGAGAGTTCTGATCCATCTCGTGAGAAAAAGATTGGATTTTTAAGCGAAACTCATGTGAATTCCGAAAAGGGCAAATCGAATTCTCCGGAGATTTTGGGGAAGAAGAAGAGAGTGTTGGGGAGTGAGAGGAGATCTAAAGGTTGAAGCTTTATTACTGAGGAGAATGATTGAAGGGATAAAAACAAGTGGATATGCTGCGACGATACAAATCAACCTTTATTGACTTGTTTCCTCTCTTCTTCCCCTCTTTGATTCCTTTCTTTTTTTTGCAACCTGAAGAAAAAAAAATCATTTGTTAACAGGAATATTTATTAGATTGATAAATTTTCATATAAATGAATACTTAAACTTGTAATTTTATTTAACAATGTGTTATCATTACGACTTAGATGATAACTTGGTAACGATGCATTAATCTATTTTTGTTTTTGAAATATAGTGTCTTTAACAAAAATTTGGAGTTTAATTTCAATTTTGTTTTACTTTAGTTTAAAAATAAAATGAAAATGTGATTTTGAATAATTTCAGTATTTATTTTATTTAAAATTAAATAAAATATGATGAAAAAGATTATATTTCATATAGAGTTTGGAGCAAAAAGTTCAGTAAATTTAGAGTTATGAAAAATAATTAGTTAGTTTGGACTTTAGCTTTATTTAATTTTAAAGCACTAATCCTAATTAATCATGATGTAGTTTTATTTTTAAAGTTAAAGTTTTGCTAAATTATTTATAGCTATATGTATTAAAAATTAATTATTAAAATGCTTTAAAATTATAAGATGTTTTTACAGTAAAATAAAATACAGTTACAAGTACAACGATAAAAATTACAGATTAAATCTTACCACAACATTTTTATATGTACCATCGAACAAATCATCCCCGCTCTAATATTATCATTAGAGGGCATTTCTTCCCAATTAAATACTAGTATTTATTACCATCTCTTTCATTTTTAGAGTGTTTGATTAAGACTACTTGATGTCTAGTGTTTTGCGTCTGTTGTGTAAACGCGGAGTTGAAAACTACAATCCTAATTGAGATTAATTAGATACTAGATACAAAGCCCTGGTGAGCTTACTATAAACATGAGATAAGATTAATTATCTTACTATGAGAAAAAGTTGATTTTATAATTAATTTAATTCGGTGGATGCTAATACTACTCCACTCACCATTTTGAATGATTTTCTTTTTGTAGATAAAGATGTCACTGGTGAGTGTTGATTCATGTTAATCAGTCTCCTCATCAACCTATTCTTATTCCGACATGAAAATTTCGATATTCATTTTTTGAGCGGCAATAATTTTTAATTATTTAGGATTTTATATATAAATGATTTTTATTATCCTAAATGTTTGGATAATGAATTTCAGAGATAATTTTTTCAGGAATCTTTTTTTTTTTGATAATTCAGGTATACGTATCTCTCTCTGATTATCCCACCGTGTCTAACCGGAACTGGCGAAGAAGATTTTGAAAACCAAACATAAACCATGTTAAATCCACTGTGACCGGGACTCAAACTCGTAATGGCGAGCATCTTAGCCGAGGTTTCTTTACCACCAGACCACGAAGTCCGGTTTCAGGAATCTTATTTATTACAAAACTGTGATTCAGGATTCATTTCTCCAGTTTCTTTGACTTGCCATCAAATTTACGATCACTCTAAACTACTATTAATAACTAGGACAATATTATCTTACTAAACAAGAATATTAATCCGGCATTGTTAATAAAGCTTCGTATAGAGTATCACGATATTTCTTTCCAAATGCACTTAAACAACATGATTTATATTCAACATTTTCATTTTTACTAATAACGTGATTGATTTTTATAATAATATTATGATAGTATAACATAAAATATCAAAATCTAAATTATATTTTTCAGCATATGAAGTTTCTACTAACCAAATAGGCAGAAAAGTGGGAACTTCTCAAGTATGGGAAATTAGTTACAAACGATTTTATTGCGTTTGGTGATAAAAAAAAACTGTAGAAGTATTTAAAATTACTGGAAATGTGGGGTTACATAAGTACATGATATTTAATCAAAAGTCCTATACTATGTTTTTCTTCTTATATTATTTAAGTCGGATTGTGTAAATTTGTAATGGAAGACTTTTAGATTGGTCAATGGTCTATAGTCAATGTCTCATTCTACTCTTTTTGGCCTATTCCCTGGTGGTCCGTAGTAGACTAACTAATGCTAATGGTACCATCTAGCGATCCCTACAGGGCCTACACAACCATTCTTGGCATCGGTTTAACTAAGCCCAAGAACTACCTGTAAAATTATTTTGTTGCATATGATGTAAGCATATGCAAAATCTCCTGGCCCATTAACAAACAAATCTCATGTTCTTGTACTATGATTGTATTTGTGGACAGAGAGAAAGGTCTCATTTTATTTGGAGAGAGTTGTGAGATTGCAAATAAAGATGAAATAATAAGAGTGAGAGTGGTGATCCTAGGGACATGAACTTTTAAGTTTCATAAATAAAATACTTTCTATATGACATGTGTAGTAATGTCAAATACTTGAATTGTAGCTGCATGTTAGTATGCTGAAAATAATGAAGTAAGACAATGGTTAGTTTCAATCCGATCCGCACGGTTGATATATATTGCATATATATATTATTCATATAGCATATTGTTTTCCATGTGCGAGGAGGGACATGATGATAATGGTGTCTTTAGTATCAAGCCACCTCTCAAATCAGTATTATAGCGGTCCATCTTGTCTCTTCCAATATTCATTTATTATGTCCAATTATACTACACATGCCCACGCGGCCACCCCCATACACATATGTAAGTGATGAATATTTGTTTTTTGGTTTAATCTGGAGATATCTACTGTCAAAAACCCAACTAATTTCCAAATGAGATGATGATAATACCGATGATTAGTCCAAGTCCGATATTTCAACTAAGTCTAAACCATGATTCCATTTTCGTTTGATCAAGCAAATGGCAATTTAGTTTTTTTTTTGTAAATTTTAACCCAACTTCGAAATTCTGATATGACTTTTGAATAAGCTAAATAACCTGATGTAGTTTATTACTATGTTATACCAGATATAGTTATTATTAATGTGATTATTTTCGTCAAATTTTAAGAGACCGCAAATCAAACGTGGCCATGGTACATTTTGTGATTATTGTGTTTGGTTAGCTTTTGTTGTAATATTTTGACATAAGTCAATAATGTAAAAAGCACACACGCGAATACAAAGCATGCAATGATGAAAAGAAATGGCAATAAAATAAAAAATAATCCAAAAAGCAATGTTAAGACTAAATTTTTGTCTTAAGTAATATTATTAGAAGTAGCCATCATTAATATCCCACGTATTTTAAGGTTATTTGGCTCCCCACTAATTCATCTTTGGTGCTCCTGCTTAGTTTTAACGAAAACAAGAAAACGAATTGACGAATTTGTAATTTGATTTTTTACTAACCAAACTACCTTTTTGTTCATACATGTGAACTTTTTCTTATTAAACTACTTTACTGTATAAGAAAACTTTCACTTGACTCAAGATAAATAAGCACTCCCCTTCGTTTTTGAAAAAAGTGCTCCCCTTCGAATATTCATATAATTTGTATCTACATTTTTTTGCTAAATTGTATTGTACATATAATGAAATTAAACTATTCATAGGCATGGAGTATTTAATATTATCGTAGACTTGATTCACGCCGATCTTGAATATATTTGGTTCCATATCCATAAAATCTTACGATATATTTTCTATTTGTTTATTTTTTTTTATGTATTGTGGTGATATCCCATTTACATTAGATGTATAGTTTCAATTTTGAAATTATATAATTGTTTCAAGCGTTAAAAATGGAACTTAAGATTATTAACTAGCTTTTCAAAATAATGTTTTTTTTTTGGGAATTGCAAGGTGGTCTTGGCGAGTTGACTACTGACCTTGCATTACCCAACCATATGATTGATACGAAATTATCGATTAAATACAAAGAGAAGCTAAAATGGAACCATCTTATGTCAAATAGTTATTATTAATTTGTACGCTAAACCAAACAACTTGATATATAAACAGTTCCTAATCTATCTTAAATATGATCAAGACATGTTAACTACAGCGTGGGACAATATGTGAATGACTATTCAAATATTACATCATGTGGGCTGCGTAGCATTCATGTATAGAAAAATTATTAATTGATACTCCACTACTGCCTTCAGTTTTTTCACTGCATACTGTATATATAGATTACAAATGTGTACTATATAAGTGCTATTTATTTCTACGGGGTCTCGAACTTTAAGCACAAAGATATAGTAGTCGATATAGCAGAAGCACAATTTTCACACATGGGAGAAAAGAAACATAAAGAAATTGTCAATGTTTCATTTATGTTTAGTCCATAACTACGTCTCAAGCTATTTTAAATCTATGAGAAATAAAAAAACTAAGTAATCATCAATTTAAAGCAGCCTTAGAAAAAAAAAAATATAGCAGCCTTTTCTTTTCTTAACACTCCACTAATCTTTAATTATAGCTAGTTGACACCTTAAAACGCAAATTATTTCTCAAACTTAGAGAATCTATCCACTTTACGTTTAAGCTGGGTTGTTGATGGCAAGAGATGTGTATCATAATTACGATGAATTAATATATTTTGACACCCAGTAATATATAAACTTAATAATAAATTATGACATGTTCAAAAATTTATCTAGTAATTTATAAATATTGAATATGTAGAGTATTCCATCTGTTTTGATACATGTTTTAAAGTTTTCACATATATTAATAAAACATATTAAATTTTAGTTATAAATATATTATTTTTGTGTTTAACTATTTGTGGTAATTTTTACCCAATAAAAATGTAATAAACACAAAAATGTTAACAATTTACAATTATTATTTAATAAAAAAATACACTGAATATATAAAAATGGATCTTTAAGAAACAAAAGAAAACTAAAACATGGATCTTTTTGTAATAGGAGTATTAAATATCATATATTTGAATTGTTTTTTTTATTGTGCTCATATTGATCTACTTTTCCAAAAATAATGATAATCGATAAATTGATTGCTAATTTAGTTAAGAATGGAGAGAATTATTAATCTTCCACGCAAGTCATTTTAATATCACATATATAGGGAAATGGGGTCTGTTTTGACCCCAAACAAGACGAAACATTGTCTTTTTACAAAAAGAAGAATATGTTGTTTATAATTATTTTAAGACGTATAAAATACTTGGTCTAATAAGACATGCATGGAGCATAGTAGCTCAACAACTTTATTATTTTTATTGCCTTGTGCGAACACCAACAGTGAAAGATCCATTTCTTAGAAACAGTAAAAAAAAAAGTTCACTTAGGCCATCTTTATCGGAACAGACCCATTAGAGCATCATTATTGGGGTTTCTCCAGTGGGTTTCTTAAGCTGTGGGACCCATGAACAGTGTAAGGATCGGTTACAAAAACTATAGATTAAGAACCGGTTTTTATGGGTTTCTTACACTGTTCACGGGTCCCACTGACACGTGGCGGCTCACGATTGGTTCACTTTAAAAAAAAAGTAAAAAAAAAAAAAAAAAACAAGAAACCCAAAGGGTTTCTTGCATTAATGATGCTCTTAAAAGGGTTCTTAATCTTTTTTTTCTATTCTTTTTCTTTTTTTTTAAAAAAGAAAAAATTAAAAATGTACCAATTGCGGACCGCCACATGTTAGTGGGGCCCGCAAACAGTACAAATAACCCATAAGAAACGTTGCTTATTTGAGCCACAGACGAAACGGTTTTGACAAAAGAATGGGCCCCCCTCCCCACTAAGATACATTTTAACGACTCGATAAAAGTGCCCTTAGAGCATCATTAACTCAAGCAACCCATTTGGGTTGCTTATTTTTCTTTTTCTTTTTTTGATTAAAAAAAAAAATTAAAATGAATCATTCACGGAACACCACGTATCAATGGGATCCGTGAACAGTACAAGAACCATTGCTTATTTAGGAACAATAAGCAATGGTGCTTGTATTGGAGTTGGTGTTTTTGTCGAAACCAAGGGTAAGCAACGTTGGTTAAAGATGCTCTTAGACCATGATTAAGAGGATCCTTAAGTGAGTTTCTTAAGGCGTGTGACCCATAAACAGTGTAAGAGTTGGTTACAAAAACTATAAATTAAAAACCAGTTTTTATGGGTTTCTTACACTATTTACGGGTTCCACTGAGACGTGACGACTCAAGATTGATTCACTTTTAAAAAAAAAATTAAAAAAAATAATACAACTCGATTTAGTATATATATTTAGTATTCTATAATACAACTCGGTTTACTAGGAAAAGCTAAAATAACACCATTTTCTAAATGGTAAAAAAAACAACAGAATAAAATGTGATCAGTACGTACAAACACGTCCATGCCTATAAAAAATTAATCAATGTTATTTTGTATGTACTTGCACGTATAGCTTGGCTTGCTCTCACATGGGATGAGTTTGGAAACTAGCTAGAGATCACAGAATCTTGAAACTTGGTTCCACCCAAATTGAAATAATTGTAGAAACACTTTTTCAAAAAGAAAAAATTGTAGAAACATACAATATACTTAAAAGTTCATAAGAGAAAAAAATATATTTGTAAATTTATCACACAAACTATGTCACGTTCATAGAAAGTATTACAAAGACCAAGATATATATATATATATATATATAGGTAAATCATGAAAGACGTTTAATCAACGGTGACGACGTGGAAGAAGCAGCTTTTCTCGGTCTCGGAAGATAAACAATGGACTCTGAAACAGCACAAGTTCTCCGACAAGAACTGTACAGACTCACTAAACCGAACCTGTCGCCGATACTGCTCTTTACCAACGCCTTGCTTGATCCACCGGGACTTCGTCGGAACCTCTCTGTAACGCCCCGACCGTCCACGGCTAATGGGCCATCCACTCCCGCTTTTTCGGCATGTGGACTCCATCCCCTTCCAACTCGGGATGTTACACTCTCTTCGTCGTCACCTTTGGAACATTCTAATAACGCCGCCGCGAAGGGATCTTTCTCCATCACCGGGAAGCTGTTCTTCTTAGTGGGAATATTTGCTTTATGGTGTTTACCGGTGACCGGGAAGGTGGTGCTACGGTGAGGAGGGAGAGGTAGTGTAACTGAAGACTCGTTGGTGCGGAGGTGGTTGAGTCTATGAGCGTAGTCTTTAGGTTTTCCAGGAAGCTGTTCCCATGAGAATGGAACACCGTGGAGACGAAGAGTAGTCGCTGGAGAGTTTAAAGGAGAGTCGCCTGGGAAGATGAGGGAGCTAGAGGAGCAAGAGGAGAAGGAAGAAGAAGAAGAAGATAGTCTGGTTCTTGAAGAATCCATAGAGAGAGAGAGAGAGAGAGACAATGTGAGCTAGAGAGAAGTTTTATGGCCTTTAGTTTATTTATTCTCATCTCAGATTTCTTCTCTATTTGAACTGTGGAAAAATAAAGGACATAATTGTCCTAATAATTTTAAAAATATTTTGTTCAACTAATTTTAATAACAATAAAAGGCCAAACATAATTATTACATCTAAGTACTTTTGTTTTGTTTCTTCTAATTTTATAACTCTGTTGTATCGAATTATTTATACACTTGCATTTATATCTTTTATTAATGTGGAATAATAAAAAAAAAATGTAGGTGGGGGAAATAAAATACGCACAAAAACTTAAATAGAGACTAGTACTATGATTGTAATAGTGAAGAGAGGGAAATGTCTCATTTTAACTGTAACGATCAAATAAGAGTGAAGAGTGGCGACCCTATTGGATTGATGGCTTTGAGTGAGAGATGAGACATTGGACACTAGGGACATGAACTTTTAAGTTTCATAAATAAAATGCTTCCTATATGAACCGTGTAAGAATATCAAATAATTAAACTAGAGGTCATTAACTCAAATAAAAATAATTTAACCATTATGTCAAAAGTCTTTGATTTAAATGATTGGTAAAACGACACTAATATTATATGATATGGTTTCGATCCGAGGAAATTAGAGGTTTTAGTCCCGAGCTTCTTAATATCCAAAAATATATTGTATAATTGAATTGTAGCTGCATTTTAGTAATTCATTGCTGAAAACAGTAAAAGAAGACAATAGTTAGTTTCAAGCTTACAACTGGTATTGATAAATCCACAACAAACAAAGCAAATATAGTATGGTTAATGTATCCAGTGCAGTTTATGTTAGTGAAATGACTTGAAGACGGATTGTGATTATATCGTATTAATATGACAGCGCTATAGTTCACTTATTAAGTAATCTTCGTTTACAAGGATTCCACTGTAAAGTTTTAACATATAGAACCCATAGAAACAAAACGAAGAACAATATACATTTTCACTTATAACACTCCAATGGTATCCATCTCCCTCTTATATATCTCTCTCAAAATGTTTGCGTTCTATATGCTTCATGCGGGAAAACCGATCCGTCTGGTAAAAGCTTTGTGATGTAGCTGTTCCTCTAAAAGCATGTCCGTAAAACTAATCAGTGATATTCATGAAAATCAATATGCTTCATAGGTTTATTCAAAAAAAAATATGCTTCATAGAAAAGAACAAAAAGAAATAAACACACCAACTACATGCATTTTGTACATTTTTTTGAGATAGATAAAGTGTGTTACATGTTGGTGGTTTAGGGGAATGCGAATTTTGGGTTGATAAGTAACATGGTTCATTATTTTTTATTATCTGGTCATGCGAATATGGATTCAGTGTTTCTAGTCAATTTGAATATATGGATAGAAGGTCTATTTGTGAACTACACATTCTGGAGATATTAGTCTATGCCTCGAATAATTCTAAATTAATAGGAAAATGTATTACATATAAAAATATCCGCAACAAACTAAGGGCATTGAAAAAATTTATAATTATAAAAGTGAAAATATTATTAATAATAATAATAATAATAATAATAATAATAATAATAATAAGAGTGTTTCCTAAAAAATAATAATAAGAAAGACCGATTCAAAAAAAAAACATATATGATAGTGACAACTTGCAAATTTTGGTTTAATAAGTATTTCAGGTTCGAACGCACTCCGTTACACTTTATCATATGGCCACGTGGATATAAACTCTTTGTTTACAGCCTATTTAAATATCAAAAAATATTATTGCATTTTCTTTTGAAAATTTAGTTTGACATTCTATAAGTTTGAGATACTCCAGGTTAATAAAAAAGGACTCATAAGAAACTCTTTTAAAAATTAAAATGTTAAATTATCATATAAGCAGTGTTACTTTCTAATTAGTTAGAACCATTTATTAAAATAATTGTATATGTAATTAAAAATATTAATATTGTGATAATATTGTGAAATATTCTTTTAAATACCTAATTGATGGTGATGCTTTAACAAAACTTAATTCATATTTCAATTTTCTTTTTGCAGAAAAAAAAGATTTACATTGAAATAAAATATGTTGTTTTGTTTGTCAACATGTACACAGTGTGATATAGCAAAAAATAACTTCGAATCAATAAAATATTTTTGAGCCGCCTGCGCATCAACTTCTCTGATCTGTATGTGTATGTTTGTGATCCTCAAAACAAAATTTTGTTTTATTGAATCGTTTATATACGTAAGATCAAATTCACAGAGCCAGATACAGTATCCACAATTTGTTACCAAACTATTTAAGAGTTAAATATGGCCTATTTGGCTTTGAGGCGTATCTAACTTTAAAATGAGGTGAATTGGTGAAAAATAACGAGTTAGTTTGTTTGATGGTCCAGTTTTTAACATGCGAAACCCAAATGACAGCACTTTTAGTTGATTTATAATAAAAAAAAAATGTATGAGCAGAAGCCGGATCATATTAACTCTGAAAAATGCCCTTCCTGATCCCTCCTCTATAGCAAACTCAGAATGCGATGATATGTACCTCTGGGCACCAGCAAACACAACGCCCTCTGCCTTTTTCTCTACTTCGAAGACTTGGTTCTCTCTACATCCTACAGGAACTCCGGTCCACTGGTATAAGCAGATTTGGTTCTCTGGTAGGATTCCTAAGCATGCATTCGTGTCATGGTTAGTGGCGAGAGACAGGATGGTTACTAGAGATAAGCTGAGGAGATGGGGCCTTGTTGTTCCAGAGGAATGTCTCTTGTGTAATGCAGGTATTGAGAACAAGCAGCATTTGTTTTTCAATTGCTCTTTCAGCCATGAGGTATGGTCTTTCTTTCTGTCCCATCTTGATCTTAACGCTCCAGTAGATTTTGAAGAATGTTTAAGATGGTTGAAAGATCTATCAAGGGATAAGAATATTGCTTTGATCACAAAACTACTCTTTCAAGCCTCTATATATGCAATTTGGAAAGAAAGGAATGCCAGATTACACAACAATATCTCTAGGCCTGCTCATAGTATCATCTCAGAGATAAAACAACAAATCCGACTGCGTCTTGATCCTTTGTCTCGAACTCAGAAAGTGTCACTAGGTGGAGCAACTCTTCTGGCAACTTGGTTCAGTTGTTTTTAGCTTCTTTGGGAGTTTCTTCTTGTTTCTTTTGGTGTTGTTTGGCGCTAGCCTATGCTGTAATTCGAACTATTTCGATTTAATAAATAGTAGTTTCCGTTGAAAAAAAAAAAAAAATGTATGTTTCTTCTATCTACTTTTTTTTTTGTCGACATGTTTCTTATATCTATTTACATGGTATTACATGGTATTTTATTGGATGGGTGAAAATAAGAGGATAGGGCCGGCTGACGAGCACAATCTAGTGTATGGCCCATGGACTTGTTGTCGAAGGCTGTGTTTTCGATGGGTTTAGTGCACAAATAAAAAAAAATTGACATCTCGTTTTACATTTTTTTTTGCTAAATATTTCATATTTTAATTCTCCTAATCATCGACAAAAGGGAAAATTCGCCTTAATCTTAATGGTCAATCAAAAAATAATTAATACTAGAAAAATACAATAGACATAAAAAAAAAATTATTCCCAACTAATACTTATGCAAAAAAAAGATGAAAATAAATTTTATCAAAAATATAAATACACATATATACCTTTTGAATTATCTACAAAGACATAAAATTTAGAGTTAAGAGTTGAATTTTAAAAATGAAATTTAAACTTAAAAAAGTAAAAAATTTAAAATAAAATAAAAATATTTTAATGATTTTATTTTTTAATTTTTTTTTGTGACAAAAACTTTTTAAAAAACTATTTAAAAAATTTATTCTTAATACTATTACATCCTTGGAATCTATTCTATTAAAATATAGTTTTAAATTTATCTATTATTGAAAGTTATCATCTAACTTTTAGAGTGTTTTAAGTTTGTTAGTATATTAAATAATTTATGATACCATTTAATTTAAAACAGATATTTATAATTTTGCATGTGAAAATATAATTATTTAACACATAAATATAAGGATAAATCTTTCAGATAACATTTTTTAAAAGTTTTTGTCATAAAAATAACATTCAAGAATAAAAATGATCAAATTAGCATTTTTTATTTTTAAAAAAATTATATTTTTTTATTTTTTTCAATTTTAAACCTTACCTCATAACTCTAAACTCTAAATCTAAATTAGTTAACCCAAAAGATATAAATAGATATTTACATCATTTAATAAAAAAATATTTTGGTCATTTTTTTTTAATTTTTTATGACATTTGTCTGGATATTTCTTTAAATATAATATATATAACTTTATGTCATACTTTTTTATAAAACATATCCATAATATAGTTTACATAAGTTAACGCTAAGCTGGCACTAGGCAGACTAGGCCGACAAATAATAGCCGTCAGATTTTGAGTAAATCAGTTTTGACCGTCCATTGTACGTCGGTGTAAAATTTTGACATAGATGGGAAAAATCTCACCTTTGTCTTATTTGATTGAAATAAAATCTCAAATTCGAGTTAGAGAAATGCAATCATCATCTGCTCCTGGAAGAAGACTCTACCTGAGCCTCATCATCATCATCGTCGTCGTCTTATCGTTCCTTGCTCCGATCAACATGGCTGAATCCACCGGAGAAGCATCGTCAGAAGCGAAGGTTCACATCATCTACACAGAGAAACCCACCGATGATGAGGAACCTAAGGACTATCATCTCCGTACCCTTTCCTCCGCTCTCGGCAGGTCTGTACAAAAAAAGAACTCAACTTTATCGGTTTCCATGAGATGGGTTTTGTTGTGTTGTTGTTTTTGATCGATTTGATTTGATTTGATTAGTGAAACTATATGGTTTGATTGCAGTGAAGAAGCTGCCAAGGATGCTTTGATTTACAGTTACAAGGAAGCTGCTTCTGGTTTCTCAGCTAAGCTCACACCTCAGCAAGTCGAAGAGATTTCAAGTATGTTTCTTTTTCATCAGAGTCTTTGTTTGATCCTGCACTTAGAAAGGTTTCACCTTTATGACTTGTATAGATCTAGTTGATGTATATGTTCTTTTTTGTTGTGTGTTCTGAGATACCCTTTGCTTAAACTATGGTATTTTAATGTTGAGATAGGCATATGAGACTTCTAGCCAGTAATGATTGCACATTTTCTGAGTATCTAGACTCGGAAAAGAAGATAAAGGTCTTAACTTTACCAATAGTATTTTTTATTCATGCTCTGTCCCTGATGTGAAGGTCTTAACCTGACCAGTGTGTTTTATTCATGCTCTGTTTTCTGATATGACTTTTGGGGGGTGTTGCAGAACAACCAGGTGTGCTTCAAGTTGTGCCGAGCCAGACCTACCAGTTGCACAAACCTGTTGGTGTTGGTGGTGGTTTCAAGCTGACTTAACTAAAATGTAGCTCTTGTTGTAATGTCGTGGCTTTGAGAACTGGTATCTAACTAAAATAATGCCATGAATTCGAGTTGTTCTGTGTTGTTGACAATTGGGTTTTATAAATATATTATTTTAAGATAGTTGTTCTTTCTCTAGTTCTTGTTTCATTTGCATAAAATATGATGGAAAATATATAAATAAGAATGATTATGATCTCGATGGTCTCTCATATTGAGGGATGTGCAACTAAAAAAGTGTATTGCTTCTGTACTATCCTCAATTCTACTCTAAGATGAGAACACAATAAGACCAAAAAAACTATAAACAAAGTGCCAAGTACACCAACTCAAAACATTTTTGTTCTGTTGTGTTTAAAAAGATGTAATCTTGTCCTCTGCAAGGCTTATGGCATCCAAGGGTAAAGCCTGTGTATTATAAAGATACTACTCCTTGGGTTATTCGTATATCTTCTTTCTTTTCAGTATTGAGATAAAACCAATAAGGAAAAGCACCGACTGTCTTGAAATCAGTTTAATATGTATTCTTCTATTAGGCAAATCTAAAACTTTTCCACAGCGATAGTTTACCAATCGGCGACATAAGTGTTTCTTGACTGGGCTTTGGTTTCGTTAAGCCCACTTCATATCTTTTCGACCAAAGCGTGTAGTAGTTGGGATGTTTTGTTAACATATTTCTCAGTGTATTTTTCCTTTTTCCTCTTTGTGGGTAGCTTTATATAACAGTTTCTGATCTCTAGGTCTTAAAAAAACAAGAATGAAAGGAAGATACGGGAAGAAGAGGACGAAGGTATGTGGGTTATCGTATTTGCCAGATGAGTTGGTTTGGAACTGCCTGGCTCATGTATCGAGATTAGACCTAGCGGCCTTCGCTATGACCTCCAAGGCACACCGGTCTCTAGCAACCTCTCCTTATCTCTGGGACTGGAGATGGGGGATTGATTGCTTCGAGCCAGTTTACTACGTGTGCTTGCACATATCACCAGAACCCATCCCACGGTGGTTCATCCTCCACCCGGTGCAACGTCAGCTTAAACCGCTCCACATGCACGCGTATCTGCCTCCAGAGTCAGGTTCCTCTTTCGTGGTGGTGGCTTGGGGTATATACATCATCGGTGGACTCATAAACGGTAAGCCCACATCGGAGGTCACGCTGTTCGATTGTTTCGACCATAAGTGGTACCACATCCCGCCCATGAAGATGCCTCGTGCTTCCGCCTCAGCATGCAGGATACACGACAAGATATACGTGTTTGGAGGGTGCGAGGCTGACGACGATTCCTCAAACTGGGCAGAGGTATACGATCTCGACACCTTTACTTGGGAGTTCTTGTATGTGCCTACTCAGCCGAAGAATATCAAACAAAGCCTGGTGACAAGCAAGGAGGAGGTTTACGCGGTGGATGAGGATGGTCAAAGCTTCTCCTTCTCCCCAAGCAAACTGTTTGTGTCAAGGGGTAAAACAGATTCTAAGGTAGGACACAGAGACGACTGGTGTTGGATTGGAGGATTCTTATTTTCCCGTGGTGACGCGGGCGGGACAATACTGTGGTGTTTGCCATATGAGTTGGATTGGAAGGAAGTGCAGGGTTTGGAAGAGGTGCAACAATACGATATCACCAAACTCTCCAGCAACTATGACTGCAACCTTGTCATCTTCTGGAACGCCCAGCCTCAAGGTGCTGATAGTTTAGAGCTTTGGTCTGCGGAGATTTCCCTTAGAAAAATCAAGGTAAGCCAGAGAACAGAGATTCGGGGGAAGATTGAGTGGTCTGGTTCTGTCTACAAACTCGACTACCCTCTCACCGAGTCAAATAGAGTTGAGGTCTTGTATGCTGCTACTGCTTTTACCTGATGATGTTCTTACTCCTTGGTTCAAAACTATATATGTTGATATCATCTCTGATTATCTAAGCTTTTTAGCATCTTTTTGTCCATTTTATATTTATACTATAATTTGCAACTGAGTCAAAAGCAAGATACTTCATTTGTTTCATAAAGAGATTTTTTTTAATGTTTTCACACATATTAATAAAACGCAGTAAATCATTATATTATATGAAATGATAAGAATGACACCACCATAATCATGTCTTTGAGTTTTAGAAAGAATCAAAATGGTTACAAAGCTGTTCTGCATTGCAGAATATGTGATCAAAGCTGAATCTTACAATAAGAATGCAGCCTCGGTAGTTCCTGCTGAATACTGTGGCATATTCATCAAACAAATGACCAAATGGTGAAAAATGTCTTCCTCGCACTGCCCAACTCAAAACTTGCTGATAATACAATCCATTTTTGCACAAAAAGTTGCATAGGCCACTCAAGTTTGAGTTTACCGTTAAACTTGCAAACTGTTCTTCCTGAGAGCTTTAAAAGGTCAGTAGGAGAAGGTGCATATGTAAGAAGTAAAGTACCTTAAAAAAAGAAAGCAAAGTTTTGAGAACAAAACTAAATAACCTCTTTGGCTTTATTGCATTCTCTATACTAATTAGCTTGCTGATCGAAATTCTAGACGGTCATAGGTGAAAATTTTTGATAGCAAATCTAGAGCATATTCTTCAGTCTTCACTAACCATTGGGAATAACGAACGAAGTCAGTTTCTTCACACCCAAGGAAACTCGAACTCGTTTCATGTTCATAACTAAAAGCAAAACTGTTCAACTTGGTATGGTTTACTCAACATTGACTGGGTTCGATATTTGACAAGTCAGGGGACTAGGAAAAGTAATGTACGAGGGCATGTTCATTGCAGGGTTCTTAGGTGGGGTTCTTAACTTTTGTTAAGAGGCGGTTCTTAGTTTATAACTAAGAAAAACTAAGAACCGGCTCTTAAATAAGAATTTTAAGAGCCGGTTCCTAGCCGTAAAGTAAAAAAAAAGAAAAAAACGAAAAATGAAAATTCAAAAGTTAAGAACCCCACCTAAGAACCCCGCAATGAACATGGTCTGAGGCCCATTACTATTGATCTATTAGAAAACTACATGGTCCAAGCATTATTTTCTAATAAAATGGTCCATGCTTCGCAGGGAACATCGGCGTGAATGGTGAATTGGTTGATAGAGACCAGATTTGTTGTGTGGTGGTTAATAAGTACGACAAGTCTCCTAGATATTATTTAATTTGCCATGTGTTTTACTAAATTAACTTTCTTTTAAAAATAATCTGTCATACTAACAACAATAACATGGATTAAAAATAATTGTGATACAAATATGAAAATATTTATATTAATTGTTATTTTTTTATATTTTTGAAAATATGGTAATAATTCATAAATTATTATTAATATAATAATAAAAATATAATAATATTTTAAAATTTAAAAAATATTTCTTATATTAATTAATAAGTTTCATTACTAAAAAAATCTTCAAAAATTTATGTTACTTTAAAAAAAATATAATTTTTAATTTCACTACTGTTAAACTTTTTTTACTATGTATAAATTTTATAAATAATATTTAGGTTTACGTTATCATAATTATATTAGTAAAAAAATTTTCTTAATTTTATAAAATTTTATTTAATATATTTAATCAAAAATAAATAAAATATTTTCTAAAATTATAATTTTGAATATAGAAATATATTATTAAAAATAAAATTAATAAAATTATTTATTTTATCTTAATTTTTATATATAATTAAAGTATTACAAATAAATAATAAATTTTAAAAATGAAAAAAAATATTTTAAAATATAATTTTAAAACTTTAATTCTATACATAATGCAGGAAAACATTTAATAATTAAGTTTACATAGTTCATCGTAAACCTGTAATAAATCTAGCCATAGATTCTCATGCAGGATAATAATTCCCTGCTTTCGTGCCCGCGTCATCTGGTGTTAATCTAACTTCGATTACTCTTACACAATCCAAAAACACATTCTTCATTATAAATAATTTGGCAGGCCAACTATAGTTCCAAAGTTAGACCACCTTAATAATGTAATGGACTAAGAGCATTTTCATCCATTACAATTCTTTTGGGATCCTTTAATTTTTTTTTAATTAAAAAAAATTAAAAGTTAATTAATCGTTCGATCCACATGTCAGTGAAACCTATAAAACAGTTCAAAAACTGATTTTTAATTTGGAAACTTTGGAATCGTTTTTTTTAAATGGTGAGATCCATCAATATTTTTTTGTTATGAATCATCTTAAAAACTCTAGAATTATGATTAATTTTTGGAAGGTGGTCTAAGTGGTTGGTAGAAATAATTAATTAGAATTATAATTATGAATAGTGATAAATCTTTGCAGGAAAAAAATCACAAAAGCCAAGAAGGACGCATGTGACGCGTAGGGAATCTAACACTAAACAATGTCAGACACTGTCCAGATGCACCCACCTATTAATGTTTCATATATTCATTTTTATATTTTCCTTTTTTTCTTCAATATTTTATATTTTCTTCAATATTTTATATTTTCTTCTATAACGAATAATCTAAAGTTACTACAGTATCTATCACTCCTCCCAAAAACTTGACGTGTCTTCTCTCTCTCCTTCTCTTTAAATCTGCTTCGAGTTATATTTAGGTTTATTCATCACTTTCTTTCTATAGCCTCTTCAAAGTTCTTTAATCTTAGTTTTGTTTCATTTTCTTCACTTGGTTCTAGTAAATACATGATTGAATGTTTATATCAAAGCTTTCATCAAACATATATCGTTTTTAAAGAGCTAAAAGATTTTATGAAGGCAATATTTAGTTTTCTACTTCTATATCAAAGCTTTCGTCAAACTTTATTTATGTTTATATTTAACAGAAAACTTCTATAGTTTAGATCATATGAATTAAGATATCTTGAGCCCTACATACTGTAGTTTCTTAGATCTAATATATATATCATATGAGTTAAGATATCTTGAGCATACATAGTTTCTCAGATCTGATACATATCATAGATGGATCTTGATTTGACAAGCATCTTTCTCTTTCGTTAGATCTTGGCCTTCCAATATGATTAAAAAGATAGAAGTAGAGCTCCTTTAAGTTCAAAAGAGAGTTTAGCAGGGTAAAGAAAAGCTGCTAAGCTATGGATCCCATAAGCTCTAATCCTTGAACATAGAAAAAGGATTTGGTTATATGGCTTGCATATCTCAGGAGCTTTAACTTGCCCTTTAATAGCTTTTACTCTTCTTTGGATTGAAGGGAGCTCTACTTTATCTTCTTTCAATTTATCTAGATTTAGTAATGAATGAATTTAGTTTTGATTTTAATATTTTTTCAAGCATCCCTCGAAAGGAGGGTCCTAGTTGCTGTTCTTTTATGGTGATGGTTCTGATTCTTGAGCAATTTGTAAGTAATTAGGGTTTATGAAAATGGCTCGGTATATGCGAAGATCCATATTTATTTGTAACTTTCTGAATGTTTCTGGTTCTTTATTATCAAGTGAAATGCCTTTCTTTTTTATGATTATAATATTTTTCTTGGTCAATCTCAGTGTTCAAAACTATTGCGATCTGCATAAACTTCTTCCCTTATCCATTTGTATTATGATATTAATTAAAAAAAAGTAAAAGCATTGAAGGATAATTAATTTGAATAATTGTAACTTAAGGAATAGAAGTTCACTAAATAGTGGCTGTGTAAGCAAAATCTATATTGATAACTTATTAAAGATTAAAGGCTACAATAATCTTTTTTTGAAATGAAAGGCTACAATAATCTTAGAGTAGAATACGTTTAAAAATATATACTGCAGTGCATATATATATGTACGATCACTTGTAGCGGTTTTTTTATTATTGCTCAAAAGGGTAATGACTAAGCAGTAACTTTCTGTTGTTTGCTTATTTCTCCATTCGTTCAGTAATTATAGTTAACCTCACCAAACAAGTTTTAATACTCATGATAATTAACTTTTAAAAGTGTACAATGCAAAGCTGCAACGGCACAATTGATCTTCTTTAATTTGGGCCATACCTAAAATCTGACACTCATGTCCTTTCCGTCCCACTAGGCAACGTGAAACAGTAAAAAACACATCGTAATATTTTGTGTAATGGGGATAACACCTAATGCCAAAAACTGGGAATCACTTCGTGTTTATATATCAAAACATGCAATGTCAAACACAGAAATTTTATAGGATGCTGGTCAATGACACCAACATAAGAGAATATTGAAAATCGACATTGGTACGTTTTATCATACATTAAACCATACTCTCTCTATTCCAATGATAAAAATATTTGAGCAAAAGTTTTACAAAAACAGAATTTTGGCGTTTTCTATAAATTTCTATTATTTAATAATAAACTGTAAATTTACAGAAAGATAATAATTAAATTTATTGATTAACTATACTGAAAATTATAATCACAGAAAATAATACGTTTTGATACATATTTAATATAATTTTAATATGTGAACTTATAAAAATATTATTAGCTACAACAGAGGTAGTATTTAAAAGTAAGTAATAAACGGATAAAATTCTTATTTATACGTATTTTGGTGATTCAGAATGCAGTCCTGGTCGAATGTGTACTTTTTCTAGTTTATAAAATGGTATTTAGTCTATGTGTGTTATCAAGTGAAACAGTAAAATATCATTGTAATTTACTTGTTTTGGAGTATTTAATTTTGTAAAGAGACATGGACCGAGCCCTCGTCTAGCGAAATATTCATTTAACGCAAGTTTAAAAACTCGTACCCATCCAAAGGCCCACATTAAAGCCCATTAGTACCATTTATACTCGTTTTCCTCGGCCTAACTCACCATATAAAATATTTTCCACATTTTCCTTTACTTGGAAGGCTCTTTTAGTATTAATAAGCTAATCTAAGCATCGACAATGGTGGAAGGTCTCGTATTGAATGGCTCGGTGCTTGCTCACACTGACATGGCCAGGGACATCGCAACACCAATGATCGATAACGCTGTCTCAGCTTCAAGGACGACAAATCCTAATGGCAGAGACAGCTCACTGGTCTTTCTAGTTCTGCTTTATGGACTAAAGACACTTCCATCATAGGTTTATTTCAATCGAGTCACTTTGATATTAATGGATTTTTATAATATTTTTTATCTGATTTATGTTATAAACTTACAATGTATTATAAGAAAAAATATTTGTGACAAGTAACAAATATTTTCTAAAATTAGTAACAAACAATAGGTAACAAGTCAAAGTAACATGACAACTATTAAAGAACATAAATATATTTGATATTTAATTTATATTTGGAAGTAATAAGATTTGTCAATTTGTTATTTGATTTGACAACACCAAATATTTGATTTTTAATATTTGTTACCCAATTTTGACAATACCAAATATTTGAATTTTTCAAGGTGAGTAGCAGCCAATTATCGTATAATCATTATGTATTATTCAACCTTTTTGTGTGTACCAAGTAAAACAGCACGGTGTTTGGTTTGCAACCACATAGGTTTATCGGAGTTTCTCAGCCATACAAGAACGTTAATAACGGCGACTTTTCTCAAGTCTGCGTAATCTTTTATAAATTCATAGGTTTTCCCTTTTTCCTTGATTTTCTGATAGACCAAAATAAATAAGAATCTCGTTTCTGTCCAATCCTAAAAAAAAAGGAAATATTTTCGGAAGTTAAGCTGTTTTTTGTTCTTGTTATAGATAGAATGGGAACGGTTCTTGATTCGCATTTCTTGGCTCTCACTGCCATTGTTACTGTAAGTTACGAGTTGTGTTGTCTTTATTCAAATCCGGTTTAGTGTTTTTACTGATCTGATTTCTCTTTTGTCATATGATTTTGCAGGTGGTTTATCAGTTCATATTCTTTGTAATCACGGCTCTTTTCAAAATCGATCAAGTCACTGATTTTGCAGGTTCAGTTTCCTCACTTAATGGTTATGTTACGTAGGAGTCAAGTTTTGGTTTTCATCTTAACTTTTTGTATGTTCAGGAAGCACAAACTTTGTTATACTAGCTCTCTTGACTCTTATTCTTAAAGCCACTTGGCATTTTCGCCAGGTAAGTCTCATCTCTTCTTGTCTTATTTCTCCTCTCTGTTTTGTTTTCCTTGTGTTCACTTGAAACACTCTTTTCTCCTCATAGATTGTCTTGACTTTGCTTGTTGTGGTATGGGGACTTCGCTTGGGGATCTTCCTTCTAATGAGGTCTCTACAAAGACACAAAAAAATTTCATTACCTCTATGATCATCCACTAACATGACATTACTTGTCGTTTTAGGATCTTACAATGGGGAGAAGATCGACGCTTCGATGAAATGCGTGGAAACTTGGTGAAACTAATAGTTTTCTGGACATTCCAGGTAAATTTTTTTGCTTTTGGCATTTTTTTGAATTAATAGGATGTTTGGGCCGAAACCATAATCCACGAAACTCGAAACCACAACATATAATATTGATTTCGTCCCAGTTGTCACTCGAACTGGGGACCTCTGACACAATAAACTTTTTGCTTGTGACATTTGACGCTTGGTATTGTTAAACTAGTAAACTTGTTTGTTTGTAGGCCGTGTGGGTTTGGACAGTGAGCTTACCTGTAACTGTTGTTAACGCTGCAAGTGATGGTGGAGGATCTCTTAAACCCGCAGATGTAATCGGTTGGACAATGTGGGTTTTGGGTTTCTTGATTGAAGCTGCAGCTGATCAACAGAAACTCGCTTTTAAAAACTCTCCAGAGAACAGAGGAAAATGGTGTGATGTTGGTGTCTGGAAGTATTCAAGACATCCAAACTACTTTGGTGAGGTTAGTATTTTCTAACGTTCAAAAAATCGTTAGACGGTAATTATGCGATTTATAGAAGACTAGAGAATAGGCGGATTATTAGAGGTCTAGGCAAGGTCTAGGCATTAATGAAATATATATATATATATATATATACTATTTTAGTTTCTAAAATAGTAATATAAAATTATTGTGATAAATTATTAAAATTAGATATGCAAAACAAAGAAAATTAGACAAATTTGTGGATTTATACTAATATTATTGTTTAAATTGACATATTTAGACTATTTTAGATCGATTTTAACCGATTTTATCGATTTCGAATAGTTTAAATTGATTTGAATCATATAAATTGGTACAAATCAGTTTGTTTTAAAATCGTTTCAGATAGGACCGAGTTACCGACTAGGCGCCGTGTAAATCGATTTTAGAACCTAACTATTTCCATATATAATACTAACAAATCTTGATTTTTTCGTATAAATTGGTAACTATAATGCATAAATGGGATATGTCTTCAGATATTACTGTGGTGGGGAATCTTTGTGGCTGCATCACCTGTTCTTGAAGGTGTTGAGTATCTTGTCGTATTTGGACCACTCTTTCTCACTTTGCTACTTATATTCGTCAGTGGCATACCATTACTCGAGGTTCTATCTCTTTCTCTACCTTAAGACCATTTTCTGAATCGCATATGGCTGATGATTTTAATGTAAACAGGCATCGTCTGACAAGAAGCATGGCAATTTGGGAGCTTACCAATTCTATAAAAAGACAACAAGGTTTAACGATTATATGAACCTTGCTATTATTGATACAATTTTTAATTTATTTTAAAAGTGTTACCTAATTTTTTTTAAGTTTTTGATCCATCTTTAGTCCTCTGATTCCATTACCCAGAGGAGTGTATGGGAACTTACCAGGATGGTGCAAGGCAGTCTTTCTCTTAGAGCTTCCATTTTATAGCAAAAATCTCCCTGAAGAAGCTGCTGTTTCGTAAGTATCTCTATTCAAATTTCAGTTTCATCTCTTTTTTATCTTGCTATAGTGTTGATGAGTTTTGTTTTTTCCTTGGTGAATCTTTACGTGCAAGAAAGTTAGAGGAGACTCCAAGAACGGCAAAGAGAAAGTATCAACTGAAAGATTACTGATTTGTGAACTCAATCTGAGTTTCTATACTTACATCTCTCTGATGTTGTGTAAAAAATTGCTGGTATGATTTTGAACCGGATCTCAGTTGTGATTGGTTATAATTTGGTTTGAAATTTGAACCATTTTTTATTTGGATATAATTAGATAATTAAAATGAATATAAATACGGTAACATGAGTCAACGACGTTGTACATGAAAATAATAACATCATTAAAGTATCCCAAAACAATAAACTGATATGGCTTCCTCCTTGCATGCATGCATGCAGCATCTTTTTATACAAATTAGTTATTTGACGTAAAATCAGTATAAGTCCATATTAGTATGCATACATGTCTTACTATAAATAGCAATGAGAAACTATTCGGGGGTAACTTCATTTTGCGATTGCATGGACTGTCTGACACGAAGAAAGGCTCGTTTGAAGCAGATGTAGGCCACAATGAGGAAGAAAACGGAGCCACATGCACAAAACAATACGTTAACAATGTCGCCCACAAAATTGAATTTTGTATCTCTTGAGATACAAAATTGCACGTTCCCGTAAGTACCAACTGCGATTAACAACAGACATGTTAACCCAATAATCACAATCCCAGTCGGTATCACAAACTTTAATACTTCTTCTCCCCAAAAACTCATCTTCTTTTGTATACTTAATCTTCTCCTGCTCTAATTTTTGGTCTTGCCGACGATAGTAAAGAGTTTCCATTTATATATATATATATATATATATGCACGTAAAATCTAAGCGGTATATCTATACTATTAAAGTAAGATTCTACTTTTAGTTTATAGAAATAATTACAAGATAAATCATTTCCATATCTAACAACATTAAAACTTTTTAACTAAAATAGAGTAAATTCGTTTTTTGGCATTTAAAACTTAAAATCAAATCTATATTGTTAAAGTATAATCCCTACTAGGTCCTTTGTTTTTATAAATAATTACAAATTAAGCTAACTTTATATTTAATTACATTAATTATTTTTTAATTAAAATAGAGGAAATTCGTTTTCAGCATTTAAAACTTAAAATCAAGATATGAAATTTTGAAATCAAGTTGTCAAATCTACACATATCTATATTATTTAATAGAAATTGAAACCAATTTGGAAATTTTAAAAATTAGATATAGATTATAAACAAATTACTTGAAACCTCACACATCTTTCCAAGATACAAATGTGGCATCAAAAAGGCAAATATAATATCAACACAATTAGAATGTATGAAACAGAACTTAAATGTATTATTCTGGCGGTAAAATCATAAATAAACCATACTTAATGCAAACTTTATAAACTTTTCCTTTACGTCAAACAAAGAATATACTATCAGGCATGGCCATTTTAACCCTTTTATTCTAACCCTCTTCTATTATTCACCACCTTATAAAATTCATTTGGTTTGCTTTTGTGAGACATTTAAAGTTTCAATCTCAACAAAAGCCCCATAACTTTTGAACTCTACCCAAAAACCCTCAACTCACAGTTTATCACGGTGAGAATCATTCACCGTGGATGAGTTTTGGCCGGAGATCTCTGAGACAAACTCCTTAAAACAAGAAGCTTCTTCAAAACCCTCACTAACACCAACACGTTCGGACTTTTCTTCTTTTCTTCTTCTGAGGCCTCTTCTTAGCTAACTTCTTCCCGCACCCCACAGCCACGACAGAGCTCTCCTCGGACAACAAAGACGGTCTCTTCTCTATCCTAAGACTCTGGCTTCTCCTCGGGGGCAGTTCTTCGTTGAGATCTTCCCACAACATATCCATTTTCTCCTCTCCTTTATCTGTCCAATGACTTGTCCTTTCCACATAAGAAAAGCTCTTCGACTGGTCGTTCTTTCCGGTGACTAATCTCGCCAAACCTCTATCGTGTTCTCCTCGGTGGAAATTCTCCGGGGAGTGTTTCCACAGTGAAGGTGAATCAGAAACTTGGGAAGGGAGCAATGGAAAGCTAAACTCTTCGGAACACACTCTGTTCAGAGACATTTTCTCTAGGATCAAGAAACAAGAAAGTAGAATGAAGAAGACCAGTGGAGGAGATATAAGACACAGAGTTTGTGTTTTGTTGGTGATGTTTGATTTTTTTTTCTTCTCTGTTCTTTTTATAGTTCAACTACTACAAGTTTTTCTTTTCTTGTGATAATTTTGGTGTTAGCCAGTGTTCTAAAAATCTTTTTAAGTGCCCGCCTAGACGGCAAATCGGATATAAGTAAAAAAAATTTTTTAATCCGATTTAAAAAAAAAAAATCAGTCTACATTCAAAAAATCAGTCTAGGTGTCCACATAAACAATAATCCTCTATTAGACGTTTACCAACGTGTAAACAATAATCCTCTATAAATCACATGGGTTGAACATATTTTAAAACGATTAATTTCTCAATTAGTCGACTCTAATTTTCCAATTTTAGGTAGTTTATAGCTTTATAGCCTTTATATGTTAACACATTTTCCATTTTCAATTCCACAATGGATTTCATTTACATAAAATGTGAAAGTTTAAAGTTTTTAAAGTTAAAGAGAGATCAAATGCTGCTATGTTTTAAGATAATTTAAACAGGTGATTAACTCTCAATTAGTTATGAGATGTACACCAAGAGTTATGAGAGGGACATAATGCAGTTTTAGTTTGACATCTCATCTACCAGCGGAGTGATTGACTGAGAAAAAGATGAACATATAATGTTGTCTCTATCCAGGACTCCCACCTCATCAGAATACTATTGACTAACCATGTGATTTATAATTGTCAAAGTCTCTGTTTTCATTTTGTCAAATGGTTTAAACCAACCAACGGAGAAATAAGATGCAAATCTTGAACTGAAAACATTAAATTATATTGCGTGTAGAAGACCAATTCAAGCACAACCCATCTCTGTTTAATAAAAAGATCCTTGAAGGTCACAAAAGGGTTTTTGCGTGGGTGTGTGTGGCTAATACCGTATGTTTGATGAAGTAACAGCATATATACCAAGAATAAGAAGATATGATGTGAGATCTCGTCCTCTTTGCTCCATCTTCTTGAACCATATGTATTTGTTAGGACACAAGAACCATGATCCATGTAGACTGAGATAAGGAAAAAAGTTGAGGCTCTCTGGCTTGTGGTTATCGCAGTAGACCAGAAAACAAAGCTATAAATCTTTTAAGGTGACCGAAGAGATTCTTGTCGTCTAAGTGGAATGCCTTCTGATTCAAACTCATCCTCATCGGCATGCTTGTTTATACGCACTGGTAATATAACCGGTGAACCTGCAATAACAATCAGTTACAAACTCTCAGAAACATCAGGGGGATACAGACCAGTTTATATGTGTACCAGATGGCAATCTTTTTCTCAATCATGAATGAAACTCTAACTAGGATTTGTGTATATACATCTATATACACATTATGCATATCATTGTTCCTCATAGTCATAGCAAGTAGAGAGTATAGATTTTGTTAAAGTGCTATAACTATAAGTGAAATAAAATAGCGCACCCTCGACCATGTCCTTGGTTCTATGGAGAAGAAATGTGCCTGAAAGTATTGTAACAAATCCACACATCTCTGTTACAATTTGAGTACCATTTTGTCTATCCCAGTCCTGTTTAAAAACCAATAAGCAGTAACTTGATTCATGTATCAAAAAAACAATCAACATACAATGGTACATATGCATTTGGTGGCGAAAGATTACCTTAAACATGATAACACTGGCCAATATAGTTAGTGATGTGAACATTACGTAGTATATAGGAGATACTATAGCTGTATTGAATGTGTCAAGAGCCTGCAAGTGAAATGCAATTAGTTTAGTAACCAAGGGACACATCTAAATCCACACACAAGGAGTAACACTTCTTTACTAATAGTTACCTTGTTTAAGTAGTTCAATTGGGTTACCACACAGGTAAGTACGACCAAGGTAAATACCCATGTTTGAGGGTAAAATAATTGATTTGTTCCGGAAAATGTCAGCTTCAGTGCTATTCCAAGTGCTTTAACGCTCATTACCTGTTCACATGTTTGTAAACATCACTATCAGAAGAGTTGATCAGTTTTTTCTGTTCTTTTCTTTTCAAAACAAAACATCAAAAACAACATACCGATAATGATCCCACAAGTGAACAAATACCGATATAGACCATTACATTTGTCTGCCCATATTGAGGCACATAACGGATGATGAGAAACACAGCTGCCCCAATGATCAGGCTCGCATAGAACATGAATGCTGCAACATAGAATGGAAGGGTAAAAAAGAATCATGAGATGGTTCAAATTATTATCTATCTCCCATGCATCACAGCCCCACCAAACAAACGCACCTGGTTCTGTTGCAAGATTCCAAACTTCAAGCACAGAACCAATCTCTTGTTCTTGAGGGGCATGTAGGACAATCGTCGTGGAACCCACAACACATAAGGCGCAGCCAAGAACTCCAAAGATGTGTAGCTTCTCCAGTAATATGATATGAGCTAAGACAGCACTGAGACTCAAAGAGAAGTGTATAAGAGCAAAGCAAAACATGTGACTTAACCGCATAAAGAAGAGCCAGACATGAGTATTATCCTCTTGCCTGATAATGATACTGAGTGCGCCTAGAGGAGTAACAAGTATAGCAGGTGCAAATGCATAAGCAGCAAAATTGGCAATCTCACCAAGTAACACTGAAAGTAGCAGCAGAAACCGATGAGAAGAAACTAACCAACAAAAAAAAAGATTTAAAAAAGGCAACAAGACTCACTTGTTGTCACGCCGATCCACCAAAGAGGCTCGTAAAGATAAGAGTACCCACCAACACCTACGAGGGTACCAGAGACTGAGTTAAAACTACCAAAACAAACCCTAAAACAACAACAATGCGGTGAAGTTCAACAACAGGAAAGACACAAAGCTACAAACTTTCATTCCCAAATCTATCAAAGACACAAGCTCCTTACACTAGATCGAGTTAAACTACTAAAACAACATGTACACACCACAGTAACAAATCTGCCCACAAACATCTCCACAATACTTATAACAGATCTGGTTCCTAATCTAACAAAGACACAAGCTTTCTTCACCAGTTTGAACCACAATGCTGTACCTGCCCTAGTGCCAGTGGTGCCTGCTCTCTTAAGCCCTTTCTTCTTAACAATGAAGCTAGCTCCAATAAACAAGCTAGATGAAATGGCTAACACAAGACCCTTGATGTTATCAGAAGACATCCCTCTATAAGAATCTCTCCACCCTCCTCCTCCTCCTCCACCTCCAGATTCCGCCATTCTCCAGATTCAAAAATCGAATCTTTTTGGTTTGAATCGAAAACCCAGATCGGAGTGGAGATGTGAGAGAGAGATCGAAGCAGAGGAATTTTGACTTGACGGTGAGATCTGGAGAGAGAGGTTGGTGAGGATTGGAGTGGAAACGCCTTTTGGGAGAGGAAAGTTAAATGACTGATCAAGACTATCTTACCCGTCACTCTCCTCTCCTGGTGCGCCCCCATTTTTTTTTTTAATTTCCTTTTTTAGTAAACCAAATTATTTTTGTTTACTGTATTTTGTAAAGATTTGTTTAATTTTAATAACATCTGATTTTTAGGTTTACAGTTTTATAACTCTACTAGGTGATTACCCGCGCGCATGCACGGAGTGAAACGTATATATTAATAATTATTAAATATTAACTTTTATCGTCCAAACTATGTCATAAGTCTCCAAACATATGACCATGGACCGTCAATATAAAGTTGATTATAAGGTCATGTTTGTTGATATTTTTTAAACCTATATAATTTACATTGAGCTTCAATAATATTATCTAATTGTTATAGTTCACCATCTCACTTCGATATGAAGAATCGTAATTTTAAAATGATATGATTAAATAACATTAGAGATACGTGCTTGCGTCGAATAAACATTAATTATGTATACAAATTATTTATAAATATTATTATTTATTTTTGTTAATTTACATATTATACAATAATAAATATATTGAATAATTGAGTTGATAAAAATCAAAATAAATCATTTACTTATAAAATTAAATGATATTGACATAGATATATATTATATAATATGAATATTTATTTATTGAAATTTGGTACTCATATGATTTTATTAACATTTTTATATTTGCTATAACAAAAATAATATTTTTACTAATATGAATATTTATTTACCGGGCTTCCAACTCAATTTAAATTTTGAAATTAACATTTTATGTATTTTTAATATGATATATATATATTAATTTAAATGATATTGAAATAAATATATATATATATATATATATATATAATTTGAATATATATACTAAATAAGATTTAATATTTATATGATTTTTTGATCATTTGTATCTTGTTACAATAAAAAAATTAAACCATTAATCAAAAAATTTCAACATAGATTTTTAGCAGTCTTGATAATTTATATTAAACAAACTAAAAATATAGCATATAAGTAAAAAAAAAATTTTTATTACATACTTATGTGATTGTTAAATTTCTTTTAAAAATGTAAAATTGAAAAAATGATGGAAGATACATAAATTGTTATCAGATCGTATATTAATATGTTGTAATAACATGTGACTATCGAAATATGTTGTAATCAAACGTGGCTACCAAGATATGTTGTAATGTTCCATATAAGTATATAATTAATATATATGTATTTTATATGATATATATTTTAATTTAAACAATATTAAAATACATATATATATTATTTAATCTGAATATATATATATTAAATAAAACTTCATATTCATATGATTTTATGATTACTTGTATATTTCTATAACAAAACATTAATTAGGGAAAAAGTACTAATACTTTTGGAATTATGCATCAATTATTTTTGTATCTTTTTCCATATTTCTATTGTTCTCATAAAATTTTCATTGTAAGGATTTTAACTGTTTTAATAATTTATAGTCGTTTTGAAAAATTCAAAATATAATATATAATAAAAAAATCTAGATTTTTATTACATGGTTAATATGATGTTTAATATTTTTAATAACATAAATTAAACAAAATTGATGAAGGATATAAAAAATATTAACAAATATTTATTATGCAAAACATTAATTGTCACATATATGTTAATCATATTAGATAATTCCGTAGCTATTATTTAAGAAAAGAATGTAAAATATCCTTTTATCGACTACTAATCAATATGCATGTTAATTTAATAAAAGTATAATTTATATTTTGAAAGACCAACTATATATATATATATAATTTGAATATATATTAAATGAGATTTAATATTTATATGATTTTATGATTATTTGTATCTTGTTACAATAAAAAAGTTAAGGCATTGATAAAAAAAATTCAACGTAGATTTTTAGAAGTATTAGTAATTTATATTAAACAAACTCAAAATATAGCATACAAGTAAAAATCTTATTTTTTATTAAATACTTATGTGATTGTTAAATTTATTTTAAGAATATAAAATTGAAAAAAATGATGGAAAATACATAAATTGTTATCAGATCGTATATTAATATGTTGTAATGACATGTGACTATCGAAATATGTTATAATCAAACGTGGCTACCAAGATATGTTGTAATATTCCATCTAAGTATATAATTAACATATATGATATATAGTTTGATTTAAACAATATTAAAGTACATATGTATATAAATTTAATCTGAATATCTGTTAAATGAAACTTTATATTCATATGATTATTTGTATCTTTTTATAACAAAACATTAATTATGGAAAAGTACTAATAGTTTTGGAATTATACATCAGTTAGTTTTGTATTTTTTTCTATATTTTCATTGTTCTCAGAAAATTTTCATTGCAAAGATTTTAAAGGTTTTAATAATTTATAGTCGTTTTAAAAAATTCAAAATATAACATATAAGAAAAAAAATCTATATTTTTTATTACATAATTAATTTGATTGTTTAATATTTTTAATAAAATAAATTAAACAAAAATGATGAAGGATACAAAAAATATTATCAAATCTATATTATTCAAAACATTAATTGTCACATATATGCTAATCATATTAGGTAATTCCGTAGCTTTTATTTAAGGAAAGAATGTAAAGTATATTTTTATGCACTACTAATCAATATGCATGTTAATTTAATAAAAGTATAATCTATATTTAGATGGACCAACTTTTTCCTAAGGATTCTGAAAGTCATTCTGGTGATGACACGTGGCTACACTTTAAAGTTGTAATGCTCCAGAATTAATATATAGGGGATTTTGACTTGTAGGTGAAAATAAAATATAAGGGAAAAACTAATTTACATTTACGATTTTTTTAATCACTAACTCATCAAACTTAACTCTATTTTTTGGTGAAAAAGAGAATTACCATGTTATTGCAAACTGATCAGACTATATAGTTTGTTAAATTAGCATGAAAGTTATAGAAATGCTTAGCCCAAGATTAGAAGTCAAATCATGGGCTAGAGTCATGCTTTCCAAATTTTGAGTTTTGGGGTTAAATTTTTTATCTTTATTCAGATATTTATAAATTTTAATTCAGGTTCGGTTCAGATTTTTGCGGGTTCCGTTCAAATTCGGATAATCCGTTTAAACTGTTTTAAACTTTTAAAATTTATGAATACTTTAATTTTTCAAAATCTATAAACAAAAAAATAATATTTTAACATATAATTTTGATAATGTATGCCAAATTACTTAAACTAAATATAAAAATTGGTTTGACTTGAATATTTGGATGAAAAATCAAGAGATATCTTAAGTATTTTTATGTTGTGAGCATTTTTGTGTATTTGAGTATTGTTTAGCTATTTTAAATATATATATTTACTATTTTATATATTTTCAAGTGTTTTGAACACTTCAAAACATCTTCTATATTTTGAATATTTTTGGATATTAAATCGAAAAACAAATATATAAATTTGATTCAGATATCTGAAATATTTCGGTTTGGACCGGATGTGGTTCCAACTCTCTAGATACCAAAGTTTTAAATCCATTCGGGTATTTAACAAATTCCGGTTTAAGTTAGGTAATACTTTTTGGATCTGATTAGGGTAGGTATTCAGGATTTGGGATTTTTGTCCAGGCCTACCTTATGCTATTATTACGTGCATACCTTTTGTGGATATGCAATTATGCATGGTTTTCATGTAGGCAAATTTTCTGAGCTTGGGAGCAGTCGTCGTTTTGAACATGTCAATTGCCAGACGCATGCATAATCCATACGTGTTATATACCGCAAATTATGAATAATTTTTTTTTGGTCTCGTGAAAGACTTAGTAAGTGAGTCAAGGCTGACAAGCTATTTCATTCAGTCAATCAGTCTTGTGTAAATGATTGACATTTTGACTTAGTAACTATGCTTTCAGCCCAAGTGTATATCTACTGCGCTCTAAGTTGGAGTATTATTGTCTTCCCAATCCCAGGTGATGCACTGATACTAAAGGACATGGTTCATGTTCCACTGAATATATCGCAAATCTATGCCTTGGTTGAATATTGGTTTGGTATTAACTTCGGTTAATATCTGTTTTACATGCTGGTATGTAAAAAAATGCTTTAAACACATATTGAGCAAGGCCTTGAAAGCCCGGTTTCAGTGTTGGACAGTTTAGGCCTTAAAGGCTCCGGCTCATGCTATTGAACACGAATTGGTTGGGTCCAGAAAACAGAGTGATTTATATAACCAAACACAAAAATAGTATGTCTTTACATTGGCCAAGTTTAATTTTCCATCTACTCTATTAATTCAGAGTCATATTTTTATTTACTGTACAAAAATCTATGTTGGACCAATTCTAAATTATTAATATGTCTTATTTAATATGTTATCTTAATAAATCAAAAATCATATTTATTAAATAAAACATGATATTCTAAATATATCCTCCCAAATATACTCTTTGAAACTCAAAATTGTCAAAAATAAACAAAATGTTACTCTTTTAGTTATTAAACCCTACAAATATTGTTTGCATTTTATTTTCTTATAGATATCGAAAAGTATTTTTAATAGAAATGAATATAGATAAAATATATTGAATTATTATGCATAACAAATTGTTTAATGAGCATAACGTGTGACAATAAAAATAAAGTATGTTATTAAATTCAAATTGTTATTATAACGGATATTTTTCAAAAATAAATATGGAATCGGAACCTACATTATCAACATACAAACTCTAACATAATCTTTTCTCAAAATTAAAAGCTAAAAAAACACATTCCGCGTTTTAAGATGGATAGTATCCTAGTTTGGGGTTAAAACATAAAATCACACCACGTACTTGAATCTTTCTTGATAGTCAAAACTATTAAAATTCTATTTCATTTTTAAACCTCTGTAATAAATTATTATCAGGTTTCATTTTTTGTATTATGGAGATCTTTTTACCAAAGTCAAACACAAGGCCAAACAAACATAATTAAAAAAAAAAAAGAAACAAATCTATTTCAATTTGATCTCGGTAACAAAAACAAGAAACTGAAAGTAGGGTGAAATACAGACAACCCAAGCTTATTAGATTTTATCATCTCCTGTTCTCTTTTTTTTTTTGGTTGCATTTGGGTCATGCAGTTTTGCACAATAGTACTGTATTTGATCATGAGTTTCATAAAAGAAAATAAAACATAAACTAATGGAATCCCATGGCTCCTGTCTTCAAGGCAGGTGCGTCCGGTGGTGGTGAAGGTAAAACTGTTATCGCTAATACTCCACTGACCGCCGCTGCGATTGCTCCGACTATAAATGCCGGTAAGTTCCCACCGCCAAAAAGGGCGTCGAATGGTCCTCCTCCTAGTGATACTATCATTTGTGGTATCACAATTGCCAAATTTAAAACTCCTAACGACAGTCCTGCAAAAAGGAAAAAATGAAAAAATAAATTTAGTTATTTATTTACAAATTTAACAGTAAATAAATATTAATTTCTAGATTTTGTAAATTTAATCAAAAACAAAATTTACCTTGGCCGGCGCCGGAGCTGCTTGAAAATATGGAGGCTAGTGCAAACGGAATACTGAATGTAATCTGTAAAAAAAATGAATTTGTTAATATTATATTTAGCCAAAATATTTAAAAGTAATAAAACAACTAAAAAGACAAAAGCTGAAGTATACTTACAGCTAATGGAATACCAAGAACAGCAAAGAGACTTAACGCTCCTGCTCTAATACCAGGCGACGGTCCGGCATAAGGACCGGCGACTTTCCGGTAATCCGCCGCCAGTTTCGTGACAAGAACTGTCATGGCCAAACCAATGGCTAGGATGAAATTCACAATACCCCAAAGCCGTTTAGCACCACCCACTCTCTTACCAATCCACTCAACACCAAGTGACATGAAACCAAGAACAATAGAGTTAAACATAAGTCCCAATGCACCAGACTGTACTCCCTTGTTGTATATACTCTTCAACCTATCGTCTCCTTCTGAGTCACCACCGTACACTTCACGACCCATCCAATCAGTATCAAACAAAAGAAAAGGGAACCATGCGATCCAGTTTAGTGCCGTGACGATCAAAAGCATCCACATGGGACGTTCCATGACTTTAAAAGCTCCAAAGATTTCTCCAAAGAAAGGAACACTCTTCTTTTCCTCGCCCACGTTCACGGGAGGTGGAGACCATTGTTTGTCTTGTACGTACCAAAGAGACGTGACGGTGACGATGAGGAGGAGTGTGATGGACAAGAAGAAGCAGCTCTTGAGATTCGCGCAGTAAAGATCGCATGCATTGGTCATAGCGAACGGGAACATTTTATGTAAGTTGGTGAAAGAACCAGCCGCGTACCCCAAAACGTTTCCAACCGCCATAAAGAACGAGAAAAACGCGTTTGCGACTCGCGTTCTTTTCGCGTCTCCCGCGGCTAGGTCGGCCAAGAAAGCACGGCACGGACCCTGGAGAGTGTTGTTAGCAACGTCGAGGATCCAGAACCCGAGGGCGAAGATCCCTATGGCCCGGACCCTCGGCGTCTGCTCGAGCTTATCCCCCATTTTGTACCCGATATCAGCCGCGTAACCGATCAAGAACACGGCTACGGCCACCATAGCGGCTCCGGCGGCGATGAAGGGACGGCGACGACCGAATCTTGACGTGCATCTGTCGCTGTGGAAGCCGACGATGGGTTGGACGATCATGCCGGAGACGGGACCGCATAGCCAGATGAGAGAGGACCATTTGTGAGGGATGCCAAGAAGCTGGACGTAAGGTGTGAGGAGAGAGAGCTGTAGGGCCCACCCGAACTGAACACCGGCGGCGATGGAAGAGACGGAGATTATTTTACGGAGAGGTGACGGCTGGTTGTTGTACTCTTCCGTTGAAGACTGTGTCTCTAGAGCCGCCACATCTTTATTGGCTTTCTCTGTTTCGAAAGCTCCCATAATGAAGAAAAAAAAAACACGATAGACAAAACGTGAATCTTACAGGAAAAAAAAAGAAAAGAAAATTTGTTTAATTTTTCTTTGTCTTTTTTTTTTGTTTTTTTTTGTCTTTCTCTCTGTTTTTTTTTTGTGTTTTTTTGGTAGTGGAGTTTGTGTTTATTGTGATGTAGAAGATGAGAGTATGGTGTTGTATTTATAGTGAAATGAGGAAGAAAGAGTGATTTAATTATTATTATTTTAACTTGGAGATGATTATTTTTCGGATAAAGAAAATTATAGGGTGAGTGTATGGTAAGGTGTGGCCACGTGTCACTTTAGGACATTAACTTCAGTTTATATTATTTTATTGTTTTCTGTTTTTACGGGATTTAATTGGTTTCGCTTTCTTCTTGCATCAAGTGACTTGGACGTGATTCAAACTCTCTGACAGTTTTAGATTTCTGTTTTTTTTTTTTTTTTTTTTTTTTAATTTCAGAAATAGTTCCGACTTTTAATAAGAGCAACACGTTTTATTTGACTGTAAAATTGTTTTCATGATATTCCGATTAAACGATGTACTTAAGTTCGACTATAAAGATTGAACTAGGGGTTCAAAACCGGTAGTTCATTAATTAATTTTGATTAACAAAAGATATTAAAGATTAAAATAGAGTATTCCCTTTTTATAAATATAATCAAATATAAGTATTGAGTAAAATCAAGGTAAGAAAATAAATAGATTTTGTTTGATCAACACATAAATAATTTTCAACAACAGAAATAAATTATTGTGAATCGTCCTATAGTTCACTAATTTATATGGTTCACATTTCACAAACATCTTAAACGTCACATATACCAACTTTTGACCCAAAAATCAGGAGTTTTAAACCCATAATGCTACATATATATATGATTCAAAGCGAAATTCACTACTTGGCTTTTTTGGATCGTCAAGGCATATGTTAATTTGGCTCCAATCACAGTCATAGATCAAGAAGCATTGGCAAATATATCTCAGACGGTCAGACCACACCTTGCAGCGTTGAGACCAGACCAACAAATCTAACGTAAGTCCAACAATCGCCTAGGCGACGTGAAAAGAATCCATTGGCACTTCTGTTTGTAGACTTAGATCTTATGTTTGTCAAACTCCTTACGCTGTCTTTTCTACCACTCCAGAATCAAATCTTTACTACTTGGTGTTGGACTTACATTAGATTTGTTGTTAATCTTAACAATTTCTCAAACCACCTAGTTTAACCATATTTATAGAGCGTACTAGTTAACAACTTTTAGCCGTTTATCTGATTACAAATATCCATAACATTAATAAATTAATTTGTGAACCGAAAACTAAAAATTATTAACCTAGTAGAAAGTGTTTTAAATTGTTCATAACTCATGACTCATGAGTAACAAAAAATTACATCCACCCAATGAAATAGAAACTTGTAAATGTCTCCCGCAAAACAAAGTGGACACTAGATCAACGCAATTCATTTGAGTTTCACCGACAGGCAATAATACAAGTAACAGGAAATGTCAAATTAATACCATTTCTAAATTCAAATGTTTTTCAAATGAAAAATATTTTGTTCCCCCCTTTAATTAGAGGGTCGGGGTTCGGGACCCCAAAACAAGCTTATAGTTTGTTAGCATCACAAAGATTGTGGTTCGCCCCATCATTATGCACCCGTAGTTGAATATGACTAGGCAATGAGTGTTTTTGCTTAACTTTCTTTTAAAACTCCACTGTTTATTACATTACTCTATGACACTAGTCAACATATTAATCACGGGGATATCCAGTATCAATCATTATAATACGTAAAAGAGGGTCATAAAATATTTGAAAGGAATGCTGGCTGACGAAAACATTATTAGAAAGTGAAACAATGGTCTTTAAGCAAAATAATTAATCTAATCGTTTTTTCTAATCGTTTTTTTTAATACTATTACATCCAAATTCAAGCACTACACAGTTTACAGCGATTAAATGATAAAGTTACTAAAATAAATCTCACTCTTTCTCCCCCGAAAAGAGTATTGACAAAAAAAGCCTTTAATACTACAAAGTAAAAAGATTAAAATTAAAATTATACTAGTAAAAATTTAAAACTACACAATTCAAGAAATATATCACATAAAACTTTCATCGTTCACAAAATTATTTGATGCAACAGTCTGCCCAAACGTAAGTTGAAAGTCTAATCAACATCTATGTATTGCATAGCATGACAAACAATTTTTAGTATCATGCTAAAAAATAAAAATCTTTCACTGAGTCCACTTAACGGGAATCAATGAAATTAATCATCGGAAAATGGCAGCAATGAAACTGTGGCAAGAATATTTGTTTACTCAAAAATGGAATTTACAAAAACAGCACTTACACAACTGAAGTTATTTTGTAAAGTTTCTTAGTTTCAATTAACACTACAAAAGCCAACCAAAGTAGTCATGAAATAATAATTTAAAATGGAATATGGCGTGGTGTAATCAGAATCTCCGGATTGGACATCATTGTTTAGTCTAGGGAAAGAAAGCATATTGTTAAAAAGGAGACCGAGGATGTTGTTGACCCGTTGAACTCTATAATTACACCAACAACAATATTCAATTATTATACCTACTAAATAACGTTTAACAGTTATCCTCTTTTTCAGTTCATAATTCTAGTAGTGTTAGAGAATCTAATTACATCTTACACAAGACATTTAAATAGACTCGTTATAAGAAAAACAAAGTGTTTTTTATAATGAGGAAAAAAAATACTAACACCTGAAGTTTGATATAAAGCTAATTAAAAATTATATTATTGTATAAATGTTTTAACAAAGTAAATTATATCCAAGAAATATTCTTCAAAATGTGTGCTAAAAACATGTCGGTTTAATTGTTGTAGTAAGGAAATAACCGCTAGCGATCAAAACTGATGTTTACCAACTATTCAAATTCTTGAACCTCAGTAACATGAACAGAAAAATAAGTAGAATAAAAATATTCGGCAATAATTTCCTAGAGAATCGGCTCTAACATTATTAATATTTTAGTTTAAATTTAATAAAACCTTTTCATTTATATTTTAAGGTTGTAATATATATATATATATATATATATATATATATATCTTTCAAAGCTTGGTGATAAGGTTCGTATTTTATTATACCGTGCTCAGAGTTGATTCTATTAGCAATAAATATTACTTTCTCCGTTTTTAAATAAGTGTCACTTTAACACTTTTCACGAAGATTAAGAAAATAGAAAAATATACTAATGTACCTTCATTTAATGTTCAATTATTTGAATAAAAATGATTTTAAAAAACATCTATTGGTTATTTAAAAGGATAAGAAAGAGTTTTTATGTGAAAAGTTGTATTGGAAATGCAAAATGACACTTATTTTGAAACAAAAGAAAAAACTAAAGTGACACTTATTTAGAAACAGAGGGAGTAGTATGTAAAAAATAGATCGGCTTAGACTGCTAACGAATAAACCAGCAACAATTATTATCATCATTTAAAACCTTAAACTGATACAGTCCACATTGACAACGCAAACTTCATACAAAATCATAATAATGATAGAAAGGGACAAATAATGAAGTTAGTTATAGAAAAATCATACCTGAGAAGGCACTCACATACTCCATCTGTTTCTAAATAAGTGTCACTTTAGCATTTTTTTCTTGTTACACAAAAAATGTCACTTTAGAATTCCAATGCAATTTTGAACTGAATATTAATTGCAAATGCATTGATTTTATAAATAATTTTAGTTTCTAATAATCTTATTGATTGAATATGTGTAATTAATAAAAATATAACGCATTCCAATAACTTTCTTAATCTGTGTGAAAAATGTCAAAATGACATTTTTTAAAAACAGAGGGAGTAGCATTCAATTACTTCCAAAAATACATGTCTGATTATTACTCTCTTCGTTTCATTTTATTTGTCGTTTTAGATTTTTTTTATGTAGATTAAGAAAACATAAAATTTTACATATTCTCAAAATAAAAATATTATTACCTATATATCAAACCACATTTCAACCAATAAAAAAATAAAATGATATATAAAATTATTAAATTTTATATTGAAATTGTAAAACAATATTTATTTTGAAACGAAAATTTTACCCTACAACGACAAGTAATTTGAAACGGATGGAGTATTATATCTATCCGTTTCCAAATAATTGGAGCTGAATTTGTATTGATAGGCGTTTAATATTTGATGTCCTCACTTATATATTGACAGTACATCTCTTGGACTTTGAGTTGTATCTTCTGTTGTTTTCTTCTTGTTTTGTACTTCTAATTCAACTGTTAGTCTTAGATTCCCATATCCCTTAGTCTTCCCATAGCATCACCAAAATAAGATTCAATGGATATTCTATCATTATTACCTGTTTAATTTAAGCACAAAAACCATCAATGATAATGTAAGTGAACATAATCGGCAAATAACGTGAGACTATTCTTTCATAGGGTTTATAGAAGGCACAAAAATAACTGCAACTATAGCATTTCAAATTGGGACACACAAAGAAACTGTACCAGTAAAATTGTATTTCTGGCTCAGAATAAAATTGCCAGTTCACAAAGTAATTACAATATCTATTTAAAACTAAAACTTGTTTTACTAAAATATTTTATAATGAAAATAATAAAGATAATAAACAGAGTTCTTTGATTCATGGAGATATGATAAATATACATTATATTTTTACTTTTCAGTATATTTATACTAAAATAAGCAGATATCCACCTTACGTATTTCTACTATTTGTAATTTTGCCAGCTTCTAACAGAGTTTATATTTGGTATATGTTTCACTTTTTCATTTTTTTTCCGGGTTTTAGTTCACCATTCATAACCTATATAAATTTTGGACAAATGAATTTCTCCAGAATTGTTACATGAAAAATAAATATAAATTGGATGGTTTTTAGATAGGTAAAGAATTTTTTCGAAACTCATAAGATATTGGAAATCAAAACACAAAACATGGTATAAAGTTATAGTATAAAAGAGACGGGATGGTCGGTAGGCAATACAAAATGTTACAAGATGGAAAATGAAAAAGGAAAAAGGAAACAATGTCACACATTATCTTTGAGGAGGTAACTTGCAATTACAGATCAAACATGCTTATTAATAAAGGAAAACGGTAGGTAATAGACGACTGAAGGACAGCGTTGGTCTGGTTCTATTGGTAGAGACTGACTTGTTCTTTTTTCTTTTTGAATATTAAGAAGTTTGGAAGTGAATCACCCTAATATTAATATTAGTTTCGTTTTAACGAACATTTGAAATTGTGTCGAGATCATTTCAGTTAAACTAATGACTCTTATTATGTATACTGACTTAACTTTCATTAAGATGTTATCAATATTTTCAAGATATTATCATATGAAATATTTTTAATTTTACATAATATATAATATTTATATATATGGGAAATATTTTAGTTTATGGCTATAAAATGTAATGATTTTGTCTTTTAAAACTATTTTTATCTATAAAAACGTTTTTATTTTATTTTCAAAAATGTCCAAAAGCAAAGAGAAATTAGAGGACCAAGTGGAGACTTGGTTGACTTAAATAGAGAGGACAACAAAAATAGAGACAAAGCCCTCTCCATCACTCTATTAATGTCTATGAGAAGAAGACTTTTGTCTGAATCTGAAACAGCCAACTTGTTATAGGGATTCGTCTTATTTATTCCGCCGGACTCGTTACCCATCTTCCCTTCGTCATCTCTGACTTTTCTTCCCCTGCTCATTTTGCTTTGCACAACACATTTTTGTGCTTGCGCCCTTTTGTTGTTCTACCTCTTTTTTTTCTTTTTTTTGTTAAGAATTGTTTGATCATAAATCTTTGATTGTAATCGGTACATTGTTAATTTGTTATGCATCTAGATAATATCCTAGATCAATTTCCACATACTCAATTTTTACTTGCCATTTGCCAGTTTAAATAGAAAACTTCGTTATAATTTTCATAAATGTAGAACTCGTTAGAAATGTAGGACGTGAGCATTATTTGTATGGTCTATATATTTACAAAAGTGTAAACCAAAGCTGCCTAACATTCTTTTAATAAATAAAATTACAAGCTGAGCATTATAGTTTTTTATTCATCGAACAATCACGAAAACCAAGTTGAATCTATCAAATATTTGTTTTATCAGTGCAAGTCTCTTCAAAATCTTCACGGGTTTCATATGGATTTAATCATTGTTTTAGTATCCTCGTAAAATATTAGAAGATTTTGCATTAAAATAGATTGATTCAAAAGAAAATAGCATTGATTTAAATCCAATTAAACCTGTACTAATATGTGCTGTCCTATTTTGATACAAAAGATCAAATGTTTATGTCATTTGTTGTTACCATATAATTTATAAATTGTAAAAAACATGCTAGTGTATGAGAATATAAAACTTACATTATAGTCGTTGTGTGTTTTCGATTTAGATGAATCGCTTACAAATGTTTTAAAGATTAATTTAAGTGAAAATATTTAGGGTTTCAAAATATGACGTAACAAATTGACTGATCGAATCGAGAATACGACCATACAATTATTAGAAAGACAAAATTAATAAATTCACAATATAGACAAAACCACGTATTTAATTTTATCAACAACAACAAAACAAAGACTATTAAGGCAGGTTTCCAAACGAATCTTTTAAGGACCATGTTGAGCAATTTGGTGCTCCAGATGACGGAATTCACAGCTCATTTAAATTGTTTGTTTTTAATATAAAAATCAACTTGTATTTTTGGTCACAAAAATTATAATTATAATTTCTATCAATTAATCTAAGAACCTCTAAAGCTTAAAATTAGTATTTAACTATTGTGGAGTATACAAATTGTTGCGGAATCAACGGATCACTAATCTATTATGTCTTAGCTTTCGCTACATCACAACTTCTTAAATTCGTTTCAGTAATTCATTAAATTCTTTTAAATTCTGTTCTCCTAGTCGTCTAGATTAAAAAAGATATTTTGTCAAAAAAAAAATTAAAAAGATATCTGGTAAAATACAATGAAATTGTCACGAATGTAACATTGGTTGGCGTAGTCTTATTACTATAAGACGCGCGACAAAACCCTTAAATCCTTTATACTGATCAATTATTTGCCTCTTTGCAAGTAGATAATATATTGCCACATTCCCGCCATATTTATTTATTGATCATAGATTTAATATCGTTTAGTAGTTTTTTCTTTTTGAAACACAACACTTTTTCATTGTTTAACCGGTTATAAGGATAAAGGCAACATCAAACATATATGCGTTTTTTTCGGAAAATGCAAGAACAAGCTAAAAGAAAGGTGGAAACACAAACTTAAACAAACTTAATAGAGTGGCGAAATTGATTCTAAAGGAACCAACAACAAGTGATCTCACAGAGAAAGCATTATGCCCTTCATATTTTTCACACTTGGAAATAGTCGGTGTAAGTCGTGATGTTGAGCACTTCACAATTTCAAATTTTATGGGGATGATTTCGTTCTATCTTCCGGTCCGAAACGAACCATTACACAAAATGACTAACAGTTAGGAAATTAAATATCACCATGTGCCAATCATTCGTATACCCCTGGAAGTGAGGTTTCACATGAAGAAAAAACATAGTAGCGTCATGGGGTCGTTCTTCAGTTGTATATTTGGTTACAAGACTCTAGAAGTTAGTAAATTTGGCACGCCATAACCAATATCGCTAATCAAGCCAAACGGGTCTGTTTTATGATTGGAAGGTTTGATTTGTATGACGTTGACGCATACGGCTGCGGCATACCTTTTGGTAGCGTCATGGGGTCATAAGCTAGGGCTTGTAGGGGTACCATTTGTCAAAATCAAAACTATTTTATTCCTCAATATTTTATTTTGCCTTTATCTCAAAAAGTAAATTTTCAGATTTGAGGATGATGATGTAAATCAACTACCAGTATCATTTTTTCCGAAAAGAACTCCACTCACCTTATAAATTATTTAAATGACTCACTTACACGTCAGAAACTTGTCGACACGGTTTCATTGTGGTCGTAAATATTATTCAATACTAGTAAAAAGTATTACAGGTAAGATTTAATACTTTCTATTATAAAAGCTGAGCAGAGCCTAGATCATTATTACCAAAAATATTTTTAAGACGTTGAAATGTTGTGCTTTCTAGCCTTTCTATTTGATTGTTTTGTTGCTCAAACAGAATCATGAATCCTTTGTCTACCCAAAAAGAAAAGAAAACAATAGATATGATACATTAATATGAAAAGAATTCGTAGAGAAACGTGTTTAAAAGACAGCAAAATGCATTGTACAATGTATACTTTTCTGGAGAATATGCCCCCCAAATTCTAAGATGATCTTTTCATGTAATATACAATTTCCGTATATAAACAAACTAATATCAGTTACTACTTCTCCTTGTTGAATTAATAATCTAATTTTAATAGAAAACAAAAAAATCAGAAATAAAGTATTTTTACAAATCTAATCGCATAAATACAAGTTTTTTCAATCATCCGCATAAATGCAAGTAAAACTATGGTATATTCCTTGAACAAAAAAAAAATTCTTTAACTGTTACATAAACGCTTGACAATATTAGATATCATCAACATCAACTACAACTCATGTGTCTTCTGAGGTATTGTCTCTTTCAATATGGTTATCTATCTGTTGTTATGCTGTTTAGAAATATCATAAGAATGATGTCCAAACATTCCGAACTTTTCTGTTACATGCCAATTATTCATAAACATAGAAAATAAAACCAGAATCTAAATATTTGTTTAACTGTGAAACAAAGTAGGTATTTAGAAATGTATATTAGATTAAGCCAAATGGGACAGTGGTATTTGTTAAATATTATACGGTCAACGTATGCACCGTCCGCGTCGTTTATTTTATTCAAGCTTCCAAGCTCACAATTGTTTTCCAATTTATATATAATGCGTGAAACCTTTAACAATAATATATGCCTGGGACGAAATTAAAAGATAATTACACGATGAAACCATACTTACTGGATAAGGTACAATATATTTACAACCTTTCCTTAGTATCATAAAAGTTATAGTTAACGACTTAACGTTATCCATTACAAAAAGACACTTTATCTACCCACTATAACAATATTTTTTTTCAAACATTTACTTGCAGGATTTAGTTGAATCAGGTGTTTAGGATCTGGATAATGACTATTATGACACTTATTACAGTGACTTATTTCTCATCTTGCTTTATTCGAAGGTGGATACTTTAATTAGTAGTATATTAGTAATAGTTTATATCCGCAAAGTTTAATTTTACGTTAACATGAAGGATATGACACCTCAGTAAAAATTGGAATATATTTTCTCTATATAGACAATGTACACAAGTAGACATGAGCCCCCTCCCCCAAACAAACCGTAATAGTATGTAGATCGAAATATATGGTCAATGTAAATTGTGAAAATATGTAAACCAACTCTGCTTTGATATATTGACTAATCACCATATTATTTTTTGCCCACCCAACATGATTTAGTTTGATACATATATTGCATTTGCATGGTTTATATATCTTTATATAGCATTTCTTGATGTTTTTAACTGACCAATATATCCCAAGATTTTTAAAAATTTGGGTTTAAAAGTTTGCATAGTGCTAAACCCAAATATTTGCATGGTCCATAATATTTAAAAGCTTTTTTTTTGTTATAATTTCTCCAAGACTCAGAACCAGTAGACACTAATATATGATGACATGGTGTATAATATCCTTTTCAAAGAAAATCGAATTAGGAGTATAATAGATCCAACTCATTAAACTAAATTAGTAGCACAACATATACATATCAAACATATATATAGGGTCGATTTCGAGTTGATAAAATAGTTGAAAAACTCCTTTTGGAATTTTAGTTCCATTTTTATTCTCAATTATTGGCCTCTCATAAAAGAATGAAGAAGAAAAATACGATAGTCATATTGTGTTGCTTCCTTTTTTTGTTCTTTCTCCATTTTTGTACACAAATATCATCAAAACGCCTCACAGCTATATTTTCCCAGCCGCTGATATTTTGTGAATTTAGCCAATTGGTGGGAAAAGATTGTGGATTTCATTGGCATTTTCTGCCAGTATGTACGCCCACACCATTAGGCTCATTATTAATGTATTTGAATTTTAAAAACATGTGAGTGAGAGATACAACGCCAAAATGTAATTATGCTCAATTTGGGATTCTTCTGTTCTATGTACATATCTTGATATATATGGCCTACCTGTCAATTGTTCTCTTCAATAGTTACATTTAAATATACCAATTAATATTCTTTTCATATTAAAATAGATATCATTTATGATATTTTATTAGTTTGTCAAAAATATAGGTTTAGATGCATATGTATATTTGATGCAAGCTCTAAACTTATATATTACTAATTTTATTATAAAATATTATTTATCATAGAGAAAACTTACAAATCCTTACTTGACAATCTAAATAAATAAATAGATAATTTGGTATTTCTTTGTAAACTAGATAAAAAAAATCAGATAGAAGCACTTACAACGATGGTTAAACAGAAATTCCAAAAAGAATGATTAAACAGTGATGAAAACATTGAATTATGTGGTTAATATGGGCATGCAAATAGTCAAGAATAGTTGAAAAAACTTATCCAAAACTTTATCAACAAAAAGAAAAGTTACTGACCTAAGAGCACAATTAAAGGGGATCCTTAAGGGGGTTTTTAAAGCGTGGGACCCATGAACAGTGTAAGGATCGGTTATAAAAACTATAAACTAAGACCATGAACATCGCTGGTTTCAGAAGGGGTTCTTAAAGGTGGGAAGGAGGTGGGGCCCACCATAATTTGTAAAAACCGCTTCCCAAACATGCCAAATAAGAGCCGACTATTTAGGGGTTTCTGCACTGTTTGCGGGCCCCACTGACACGTGGCGGCCCGCAATTGGTGCTTTTATAATTTTTTTTTTAAAAAAAAAAATTAGACAGAAAAAAAGAAAAAAAGTAAAATAAGAACCCCCCTCTTGGTATCACCGATGTTCATGCTCTAAGAACTGGTTTTTAAGAGTTTCTTACACTGTTCACGGGCCCCACTGACACGTGTCAACCCGCGATTAGTTCAATTAAAAAGAAAAAAAAAAACTAAGAAACCTCGTGGGTTTCTTATGGTTAATGATGGCCTTAAATGGACAAAAGTCGTCGACCTTTTTACGGAGAATCCCAAAACGATACTCCAGAATCGAGGAGAAATCAATGTAAGAAAGGCACTCATTTCAAGTGGTATTAAAGTTTTTCTTCTCAAAACCAAAAAGATAAATGTTGTGAGTGGTGTTGACGTTGCAGATTATAAGAACCAATAGTACTTGTGAGTTATGAGTCACTACCAGCAAATCAATACGTTGCAACTAATGATCCACTGATCTTACATTTCTCTACTATGAAAACCTTTTTTTGAACAATCTACTACTCCCTCCGTTTTATATTGTAAGTAGTTTTAGATAAAATCACGAATATTAAGAAAGTTATTAATTGTTTAAAAATAACATTAAATCAATAAATTTAACCAATTACAAAAAAGCTAATATTATTTAATTGGTTACACAATATCCAATAAATGTAAAAAGTACATTGAAATCTGAAAACTTCTTATATTGTGAAACAAACATTTTTTGCTAAAACAACTTACAATATGAAACGGAGGGAGTATGAAAACTAAAACTAAGAAATAATGAGAAAGAACATTTCAATTTATGACGTGAAAACCGAAAAAATCAGTACGAAACTACAAACTGAACTGTACGGTTTACGAAGTGAAGATCATTTGTGGACCATTTTCCCTCGTTTGTGTCGGACGTGGTGTAGTTCGTCGCTTCTAACGATAAATGTACTAATAAGCAGACTGCACGAGTGACACATAACGATTTGAAGTACCAAACGGAACAAAAACATAACGATAAATTTTAATACACCGTCATCTTCAACCTTCATATTTTCATCAAATTAAGAAACATATTTAAGAAAACAAGTTGGCTCTATTGTGTTCTCTTCTATTTTTTTCACCAACTTTAAGTTGAGATTTAAATTATGTACTGTTTTTCATATCAATATTTAATATTAAAAAATTATCTTAGACCAGTAAAATTAAAACAATTCTAGAATGACATATATTGGAAAAAACAATGCTTACTAATGAATGGTTTTATTTTTAGAAGACATAAAAGAAAAATGGTAAACCATTTTCTGGAGAGAGAATGTAAAAGTTCCGATAGCCACGCGTGTGTGGAAATCTGATATGGTGCGAATTCGAACTCGGATCCCTCCACGGAACGCTTTGACCATCCGACCACAGACACGTGGTTGAATGAAACCATAAAAACATTATCTCTATCAAATCGAAAATATGAAGAAAAAAAATCTCTTACTATTATTTTACATTTGAAAAAAGTATTCAAGGAATCCAAGAGTCTTGTGAGTTGTGACTGTTTTTAGCAGCCGCATGCGTGAACAAGCACCACTAAACTGAAGTGGTACTATCGACTCCTATAAAACCCTTTTAAATATGAAATAAAATAATTGCAAAATAATAAAAGTCTCCGCAAATGTTGAAGAACCATAATCATGAAATACACTACCCAAAACCCTAGTTGACCACTTATGTCCGCATTCTTCTCTTCTTTTTCCTCTATGGCCTCTCTCCATCGATCTTGAGTTTTTATACGAATAGCATGCTTTTGACAACCTAAAACCTTATTTGATAACTTTAATATGTGTGTTATTCTCTTCTTTGTTCTCTGTGGTCTCATTCCTTAGATGTTGACCTTTAGTAGAAGTGCATGTTGGTAATGTAATATGCAAGCTATCGAAGTCTGCATTTGTATGTGTTTAGTCAAATTGAAGATATTTAATGCAGAATTGCTAAATTGGAAGACAGTCATAAAAATTTAACTTTGTATGATGATTAAACTAGTTTAAAGTTTATCATAATTCAGATGTGGGTTTAAAATTAAAATCACATAATTCAGATGTTGTTCAAATTTTGTTTTTCTAGTTGAATTATTTTTTTGTCTATGATTTTTTAGTCCCTCTCTGAAATTATCTTTTCAGTTGTCAAAATTTTAAATCCTTAATGTTTCTTTTAGACAGGGTCAAAAATATATATATCATTTAATTAAAATCCCTTTTTCAATATATATATATATATATCAAATATAATGGATTACTGGGAGTCTGTGAACTATAAATTTCATAACTAACCAAACTGAAATGGCATTCTGTCAATATAGACGCAAACAAAGTCCGTTAAACTAACGTTAACAAATTATGTGTAATATATACGTATTACTTTTACAAAACTTCATATATCATAAAATGAAAATTTCTAGTACATATTGATGTAAGAATTGTTTTCTTCGCTGAGAATATGCCAGAACAACTATTCAATTAAGGAAAAAATGAAGATGTCTACAAATCCTTATAAGAGGATGATTAGTGATTAGTGAATCTTCACATTTGAAACGTAAAAGAAATGAAAATGTCCAACGAAAATCAGGTAACACAATATGCTAATGGCATACAATTATTGATTGGCTGCCATTTTCATTTTTTTTTTCATGTCAATAATATAAGAAATTAAAATGTCATAGTCAAAGTAACCTAACTGCCCATTAGATTCCCACGAGAGACCCAAATACAAACAAGACTACTTACATTAATGTGAACATGTGTTGTGGCTGTTTATGGCCATTCACCAAAATTCCATAAAATATTGTCTCCTCTATACATAATAAAATGGAATGCTATTCATCATTTAACCAATTCCTAATTTCAGTTTTATTCCATCTACAAATGATGTTTTTGTTATACAATACAGTCCTTCCAAGTTTTTCTATCGTATATTTTGTGTTAAATTTAGTTGTATATCTTTTCAGAACAAAAATGGCAAGGGTCATTAGTTAAGTTGGAAAATACCAAAAACAAAACCTAAAAGTCACATGATCATGTGGCGTTAATGTCAACGGCCAAACTCACTTGTGTCGATTAGTCATGGACGCACGGCTACAGGTAAGTATCCTATAATGTGTAATAGTGATTAGACCAGATCAGTTAATTAGGATAATATAACATTACTAGTTTATTAATTTGTCTTTGTTAGTGTACGGATTTCCTAACTAAGACGCACTTTGTGACTTTGATGAACTACGTGCAAGTTGCATGGCTAAAAAGGTACCCACATCCACGTCTCTTCATATCAAGATCCGTCTTGAAATTTATGTAAAGGCATAAGTAATAATTTATGTTGTTCATTTTTGTTCATAAAGCCAAATGTTCCTAGGTAAATATTGACATGTAAAGATATAATTAAAAATTTAATTGATATTTGACTATCATGTCTAATAATTCTATAGATAAACATATAGAAACAGCTAACATTAGTTTACATGCTATATATGAAATTGTGAGACTAAAAATTTACAAAATTGATGTTTTCTTGTCAACAGTTTCATGTTTTTATAACATATAATATGGTAAACAACCACTCTGGAATTAATTTAGCCTTTCTCAATCACAAATACGAGTAGAATAACAAGACTTACCAAAAGATAGAAACTATTGGAGTGGTGGTGTAGCCCATGGGCCATGATATTGGTAACGTTGTGTATTTGGCCTTTATTAGTTTGTGAATAGCTAGTATTTAGGCCCACTATCAAAGGTTAGGCCCCCTACACATCATACAATGCAACCCATATTGTGCTTCTTCTCGCCGTTGAGTGCAAAAGGCATATGACTGTTTCACTTCTGTGCTCTCTTTGGACTCTGAACTTAACTACCTCCATGTTCTCGTTTACAAGTTGTTGGTCATTGGTCATTGACAATGACCGATGTTGGTCAATGATGTTGATTACTTATTTGCCAAAAAGATCCATTATATATTTATGGTTGGTCACTAGTCTCTGTATCTATCTTTTTTTTGATCAAACAAGCAATGCCTTACTTAAAGAGTTACACTCCACGAATGGAGTTTGTTACAGACAAAGCAAGAGCTGCTTTTGCCACAGTATCAGCCTCAGTATTGTGAATACGAGGGATAAACTTAAAAGAAATAACATCAAAGAAAGACATAAAGTGATAAATATCAAACATGATACCGAAAAGTTCAGGTTGATAACCTCCCTTCTTCAAAAGCTTGATCAGAGATAGGGAATCAGAGAGAACCGCAAGGGATCGGACGTTTGACTAGACGGCAAAGGATACCGCTCTGAGTACAGCAATGGCTTCTGCCATTAAAGCTGATGAAACGTGACTGTGTGCCTCGGAAATGGTGGGGAGAGATCGTAAGGTACTCCCAGCTAGAACTCCACCAATACCACAACACCTGGACTTGGCATCCCACGCTGCATCGACTTTGCAGACTAGGGTACCAGGTGGACTCGCATCCGGGGGCCAGGCAGGAGGTTGTAGCATAAGGTGTGTGGAGGAGCATCGAAGGGTTGAAACCTTGATGTCGGCTTGTGCCTTGTTCCACTCTTTTGAATCTTTTAAACTCTTGAGAATGATCTCCTCACCTGTAAAAACTCTGTTCTCAAAAACACGTTTATTCCTAGCTTTCCACAGGTTCCATATAATCCAAGGCCATAAAGGGGTATTCAAACCAATTGGTGGTAAAGGGGTCAAGGTATCTCCAAGTTTTATCAAATCTGCTATTGAAGATAAGGAGTTTGGAGGTCTTAAAACCATCGGTGAGAGGTTCCAAACTTCTTCCGCCACTGGGCAATTGAGAAACACGTGCATCTCGTCTTCGTGTGCTCCGCATGACTTGCAGTTAAAGCTCGGGACGCCTCTCCTCTCAAGGTTAGAGCTGACTGGAATTGCTTTTTTCACCACTCTCCAAAGGAAATCTTTCAACTTGGGCCCCGTTTTCACATTCCATATGTGTTTCAGCCAATTAACTGGTTCATAAACCAGACTCGAGCCTTTATCTGATGTCATCCCGATGCCATAGCCCGTCTTTGTGGAGTAGCTTCCTGATTTTTCCGGGAGCCAGAGTAAAGTATCCAAAGATGGGGTTGAACTAGTTTTTATCTGCAAAATAATATCCTCATACTGAGGTAAAATTCTTCTGATTTTCTCTACATCCCATTTATTTGTAATGGGGCACAGCAGATCGCTAACTTTCATAGAACAATTATCCGAAGTAGGTGGGCCTATCGGTTTGCAAGGAGAGGTGAAGGAGAGCCACGGATCCTCCCATAGGCGAATTGACTCGCCATTGCCTACCACCCAGCTGAGGCCTTTTCGAAGAATGTCTCTACCGGCTAGAACACTTCTCCAGCCGTGGGATGCTGTAGTCGGGACTGGGCAGTCTAGGAAAGAGCCTTCCCGTACATATTTGCCCATCAGGACCCGAGAGAGTAGGGACTGAGGTTCTCTGATTAATCTCCACCCAATCTTTGCAAGTAGAGCATCATTAAAGGTGTCGATATCCCTAAAACCGAGGCCTCCCGCATATTTAGGCAGAGTCATTGTGTCCCAAGAGATCCAACAGATTTTCCTCTTTTCCGGATTTGCGTCCCACCAGAAGCGAGTAAGCAGTGACTGGATTTGTTTACACAGCGAGCGGGGCAGCTTAAAGCACGACATTGCGTGACACGGCATAGCGGAGAGGACTGATTTGAGCATGACTTGTTTCCCAGCTCCTGAGAGGAATTTGGTCGACCAGCTATGGGATTTTTGTCTTATTCTGTCCAGAATAGACGCAAAGAGATCACGTTTCCTACGTCCAAATTGCTCGGGGAGTCCAAGATACTTTCCTATCCCTCCTTCCAAGGAGATTTCTAAGGCTTCCTTGACCCGAGCTCGCACACTTAGGGGTGTTTTTGCCGAGAAGGTGATGGCCGATTTCTGCGGATTGATTCTTTGCCCCGATACTGCCTCATAAGTAGATAAAATCGTCTTTAAAGCTGTGATGCATGACGGTTTGGATTGGCAAAAGAACATGGTATCATCGGCGAAAAGTAGGTGATTGATTGGGGGACTGTTGCGTGACACCTTAACTCCCAAAAGTGATCCGTCGGCTTGACCTTTCGAACATAGGGCTGACAGTACCTCGGTACATAGTATGAAGATATGAGGCGAGAGAGGATCACCTTGACGAAGCCCCCTTGTAGGCTTTACAAGTCCCTGAGGTGAGCCATTTATCAAGAAAGAATAGGACACTGATTCTATGCAGCACATGATCCAAGAGTATCCAGTGTTTCATGCTATGAGGTCAACGTGACCTCCCCATGTTACAAATAGTATTAGGGCATGTGCATCAAAGGATCAAGAGGGGATCAAGAGGGGAGTTCACACGCAAATCTATGATCCTCTCTCTCCAAAAGTTCATTGCCATGAACCCCAATGAACCCGGGTTCACCACGTGGCGACTTCTTATTGGTCTGGATTTTAATTTTTTTTTTTTTTTTTTTTTTGAAAAAGAGGGGTTCACATGGGGTTCATTGATGTATATAGTCGAAGTGGTCTGAAAAATATCAGTAATCAAGTATCATGCTTACATTTTATTAATTTATTATACGGATATTCCAAATGTCTAGAAGTTTGCCTTATGTCTCGTTTGATTATTCATTTTATAACCAGAGAAATTCAAATAGGGAGATGTCTACGGGTACAAAGTTTGTCTCTTCTTAAAAAAAAAATAGTATGTGCGTCGACACTTACTCGATTCAACTATTTGCGAATAATAGGATACATATTCTATTCCTTACCTAACTAGCTTAGCAATTACTTACTCATAGTAGAGCTGAATATGAACGATACGATCGTTCAGTTCTTAAAATATTATAGGTTCCAGTATTTTATTACGTGTTCTTTCTTCGAAACTTTAGTATTCACTTGGCACCAAACTATATATATCGAGGATAATTTCGAATTTACCACTGATATCGTCGTATCGAGACGGGAAAGTTATCGTCATCTCTCTAGTATGTGTACATGAGGTTGTAGTATTTACCTATTCCTCATGGCTTAATTTATTATAATTGACTAAAATACATTGCGTATTGCTAAGTTAAATGAATTTCTAACTTAAAATTAATTTGTAGTAGTTGGATTAGTTTATCTCGTCATTGTTTTAGTGCTATATACAAAATGACATTATTTTAAGAAAAAAAAAATCAGCAAACGTAATTATTATTTTTCAAATAAAATAGTTTAGCTAATTTATCAGATATGAGGAATATCAGAGTTTAAAAGAATAACCAAAATATAGGAATCTACTTTCATAAAACACATAGCTTTTAAACGGAAGGAATGTGTTGTCTGCCATTTAGTTTAATTAAATATGAGCCTCCGTTATTTTTATCACGATACTTATTTATCGCATATTAGCCACTCATAAACTATATATGTATTCATGTAGAAACTTAATGTGATTATACAATCTACATTACACTCACATGACCAAATTTAATTTTCCGTCTCCCTATCCAAGATTCCCTAACATATATAGTCAAATATTACTCATTTTATGTAAATTAAATTGTTGTTGAAACCGTTTTTTTTTGGTTGTTGAAACTTTTTTGGTTGTAAATACTACATGCATGATGCATCTCAATATAACTTTGGAACTTTAACCCCTTCGAATTGGCCACACGGCATCTCTCTCTCTCGTTATGACCAGCGCCTGCTCAAAATATATAGGGATCTTGAACAAAATTTTAATTCGAGAAAACTATTAAAGAGTCATATGCGATCTTTAATTAGTAACAAAGATACAAATAAATTAAGTTAAATATTTATTTTTTTGTTATTTATGAATTTTAATCTTTAAAATAAAAATTGAGATTTTTAATGTTATGAGTATCGGAGTGGCCAAATTCATTGCCCCATGTCTAAGGCGGCCCTGCTTATGACGTAGGAGACACTAAGGATATAATTTATGTTGAATTCGGAAGACACATTCTTTCGTCAGGGTGTTTTTAAATAACGCTAGATACTTTAGTCGACACACCGAAACGTAAATAAATGCCTGTAAAGCCAAAACACATATTAATCAAGTGTAAGTGATGTTTAACCAAGCATATTGATCGTGTCCTATTATCGGACCTGTCACTATCTTCTTCTGGGTTTATGGGTAGCCGTACGTGCATATTGCCATTCAAGTGTTTATTAACATATAAATATATAAGAAATTCTTAAATAATTAACACCAAATTAGTTGGTGTTGTCTTGTGATGACTAGTGACACAGACCATTTATATGGGGAGTTTTTGCGTGAGTCTTTCATTATTATTTTTCTTTTAAAAAGAAAAAGAAATATTAAAAAGTACTAGAGAAGGAGAGAACAATTTCTTTAATGACAAACAGTAAAAAAAAACATCTAGAAGCTATAGAAACATTTATCATATTATTAGTGACATCTTTTAAAAAAAGGTTTCATAAATAATTTATAATTTAATTCAATTAAAACTATTTTATCTTACTGCTATTTTTCTCAAAAGAGTTTTTCAACAATGAAAATGTTTTATTAGGCATATTTCTTTAGTGTTGTATTGCAGGTTTTTTCAAAGTTTAAAGCAACATAAGTTTGATGTTAAATAAAAAAATGATTAGACGAAGCAAGATCCTCTATTAATATATTAAAATATTTTATAAATTAAAAAAAAACTTTGTGCTTACATACTATTTGATCATCTAAAAATTATAGTCCCTCTGTTTCTAAATAAGTGTCACTTTAGCTTTTTCTTTTTGTTTCAAAATAAGTGTCACTTTGCATTTCCAATACAATTTTTTACATATAATCTTTTTCTTACTCTTTTAAATAACCAATAGATGTTTTTTAAAATTATTTTTATTCAAATAATTGAACATTAAATGAATGTACATTAATATATTTTTCTATTTTTTTAATTTCCGTGAAAAGTGTCAAAGTGACACTTATTTAGAAACGGAGGGAGTACAAGTTTTTTTCGGAAACGTAAACACTGATTTTCTGATAGTTTCTTTTATAATAATATGTGACACACACATGAATTTTGACACACCATTATTATCAAGTTAATACTCTTATATTTTAGTAGGAAAATAATAACATTTGAAACTATGTTATTGTCTTCTAGCAATTGAATCAAGATGGTGAAATATATACATAAATAAATATATATATATGTATATAACATGATGATATATACATATATATATAGAAACCATAGCCTGAAATCAAGTAGCTATAGATCTCTACTGTTAGTTTTCATTTGGCCATTGTAAATCAAGAGCAAATGAATGAATTTATTGGCATACAAACCTTGGAAGATGAATTCTATAAAGTTATAGACTTACACATTCACACCCAGCCTAATAAAAGAATTATGTTTCTTTCAACTCCGACTCCACTGAGAGTTTCATATATATATATATATATATATATATATAATTTGATTTTTTTGTATAAATTAATTGAAAAAAGTTATTTATGTTTTTTGTGACATTATAAATTCATTTTTGAAAACCAACACCTTGTAAAATGAGAAAAAACCTTGCTTTAGTCAATCATTTTTGGTAAAAATGCTTCCGCCTGACAAAAACTTGCTTGTGACATACTTCCTCCGTTTTTTTTATTTGACGTTTTAGAAGAATTTTTTTATTTTAAATTATTTGACGTTTTCAAATTTTTATATAAAATTTAATAGAAATTAATGTTAGAAGACCAATAATATAATAGCTCCTATTTTATTATTGGTTGAATTGTGGCTAGATAAATAATTAATGATGCTTTTGTTTAGAAAATAAAACAAAATTAAATATTTTTTAATCTATGTGTATGATCGTAAAACGTCAAATATAAAAAAATGAAAGGAGTATTCAACGGTCTGACAAAATAATAATTCTTGTCATTTCTGAAATTATAAAACAATTTGAAAACTAACATCTTGTAAAATGGAAAAACTTTATTGTCATAAACAAGGTTTGAAAAAAGTCTGATCTGAAATAAAGTTTTTTCTTATCAAAAGTTGGTTTTGAAATGTTTTTTATAATTTTTTAAAATGACAGAAATAGTTATTTTGTTATATGGCTGCATACGAGCAACCTATCTCTTTTTCCACACGCATCGAATTCTGCATTATAAAATCTATTACTCTTAGAACAATTTCAATTGGGGGGGGGGGGTTTACCCTTGAAGATTTAAAAATACAAATATATGTGTGTATATATATATATATTTATATTATTATTTAATTATAAGATTTTTAACTTTACAAAAAATTCAATCTAAAATATTTCTATAAAAAAATTATGGTTAGGTTTATAGTAAAATTAAAAAGCATATAATTAGATACTAATATAAATATATACATATATAAGTAGGAAAACTCCGGAACTAAAAAACCCAAAGAAATGCTTTTACGTGCCGGTCCAATAAACCATTTTCAAAACACTGGATCGTTGATTCTGAGAAAATTATTGGTTGGAGTAGGAGTTTTCGACTGCCTTATGCATTCCGGCTACGTTAGTAAAATCTTAAAAGAAGCATTCAAACATTTCTCAAAACGATTTAAATTTTAAAAATCACCGATAAAACAGAGACAATAATATTCATAATCATGGCAATGCAATCGGTTTATAGAGTCTCATACCTGTGACCCCTTAATTCACTCAGGAACCCCATCATTTTTGGTTTTCTTTATCTCTACCGGCAAAAGATTAACATAAAAAAAGCAGCAGATATCAATTTTTTTTCTTAGTATATTGTCTATTATTTTGTCCGACTCTATTCTTACTCTAATAGCATTTATAGTATTTACTACTCAATATTGCATCTATAAGCAAATTTTCTTGCTGTCCATTTGAGTAATTATCTCTCTGAGATGGTACAAGTATTATAATCTTTGACGTTTAAACATGCATGGGTTTCTGTATACACGAATTTTCAAAATTGTATTTGAAATTTTACCCAACAACAAAAAAAACTATGACTGAAGTGAAATGTTTAAAATGAATGGTCAGATGAGACCCTTAAACCAAGACAACAAAGGAGTATCTATAAACCTATAATTACATTTTGAAGGCTCATTTTTTTATATTACGTTCATATTTTGTATATGTTTGTTATTTTTAAATTTAATAATTAGAAAAAATTAATGATTGTTTTAGTAAAAATATAGACATATCAAATTTCAGTTTTTTTTTCAACGCCAAATTTTTTAACATATACACAATAGGGGTGTCAAAATGAGTTATAACTCATGAGCTGGCTCAGCTCAACTCATTTTTTCACGAGTACGATCTCTACTTTTTCGGCTCATTTAATAAATGAGTTTATTGATCGAACTTGATTTAGATCACGAATTATATGAACGAACTTTAATGAACATGAGCCAGCTCATGAGTTTAGTCATTTTTATACTTACAAATTTCTTAAACATATGAAGACTTTGAAGATGAATTGACTTAAGACTTTCACGAATAATATGAATTTTGGATCATTGCTTTAGGTTAATTTATTTTTAAAAGTGTTAGTTTTATTTAATATTTAATTATTGTATTGGATTTTTTAATATTTTAATTTCGAATAATACTATAGAAGTTATTTTAATATTTTACTTTTTATTATTATTTTATATTAGATTGTGAGTTAGGTCATTTAACTCATGATCTAGATGATCTGAGTACGAGTTTACATATTGAAACTCATATTATAAATGAGCTGAGCTGAGCTAGCTCACGAAAGATCCGAGCTCACTGTGAACTGAGCTGAGTTGAGCGAGGTAGCTCATTTTGACACCCCACAAATAACTAATTACATAAATAGGAAAAGCTATTTCAGCTAGAAATTATTTTCTTTTTCATTATAGTAATTTCATATCAGTAAAACACATGAACAATCTCTTCTTTTTTTGGTCAACTCACATGAACAACCTCTAATATAAAATATATAATTTATATTCAACGGCAAAAAATCTCAGGATTCACTCAATGTTTATTTGAGGAATTTTTTTCTGTAAATTAATAGCAAAGTCAGGAAATATATACTCAATGCAGGTTATGGCTCTAGAAAACCTTAAATTATTTTATTTAAATTGATTTCTCAAATATACACTAGATATATTATTATTTAGTGTATAATAATCAATCATCAAAAACTATATAATATAACTGGCCAGACAGTTCTTCATATAATAAAAAATTGTTTAAAAATGTCAAAGCATGCTAAAACAGACAAATCTTTTTTGTGTGCAACAAACATACAAATCTTAAATGTCTTTAAAATGATGATCTGTTTTTTCTAGGAACTCTTTCTCCTCTATTTATCGCAGCTTTCCTCCTTTCACTTTCAGGAGACAAACGAACTGATCTTTATTACATGCGTTTTTATTTTCTTTCTAGCTCCCCTGCTTCACGTACTCTTTTTAACCTTAAAGCTCTGTTTAATGGAGGAACAAAACCAACCAGACAGTTTCTCCTCCCATAAACATCCAACTCTTCCACAAGTCATAGAGGAGCTAAAAGAGCTATGGTCCATGGTCTTACCAATCACAGCAATGAACTGTCTAGTCTACGTACGTGCCGTTGTCTCCGTCCTCTTCCTCGGCCGTCTCGGTAGCCTCGAGCTAGCCGGAGGAGCTCTTTCAATAGGATTCACCAACATCACAGGCTACTCTGTCCTCGTGGGACTCGCCTCGGGTCTTGAGCCAGTATGTAGCCAAGCCTTTGGTAGCAAGAACTGGGGTCTCCTCTCGCTCTCTCTCCACCGTATGGTCGTGATTCTCTTGATCGCTTCCGTGCCCATCGGCCTGCTATGGATCAACCTCGGGCCCATCATGCTGTTCATGGGCCAAGACCCGGAGATAACCGCTACAGCCGCTGAGTACTGCCTCTATGCGCTTCCTGATCTTTTGACTAATACTATGCTTCAGCCGTTACGTGTTTATCTAAGGTCACAACGTGTGACTAAACCGATGATGTGGTGCACTTTAGCTGCTGTGGCGTTCCACGTGCCGTTGAACTACTGGCTTGTGATGGTGGAGCGATGGGGTGTTCCTGGTGTGGCGACTGCTTCCGTTGTGACGAATTTGATCATGGTTGGGCTTCTTGTGGGTTATGTTTGGGTTAGTGGGAAGCTTCAGAAGAGAGTTAGTGGGTCTATGGCGGTGGCTCAGCCGTCGGTGGTGGAGCTGGTTGGAGGGTTGGGACCGTTGATGAGAGTGGCGGTTCCGAGTTGTTTGGGGATATGTTTGGAGTGGTGGTGGTATGAGATTGTGATTGTGATGGGTGGTTACTTGGAGAATCCTAAGCTTGCTGTGGCTGCTACTGGGATTTTGATTCAGACAACAAGTCTTATGTATACTGTTCCTATGGCTTTAGCTGGATGCGTGTCTGCTCGGGTACGTGTATTGTCTTTATCACTCTACTGTGAAATAATATTGCATATCAACTTCCATTAATAGGTGACACCGTGACATGTGATTGGACATAAACATACATAAAATAGAATAAATGCTTGAAAAGAAAGAAGTCAAGTATGGTCTATTTTATTGTTGCTTTGAACGTGACAAAAGGTTCCGTTCAATAACTAACTTGTAAGATTTGTTTTTTTTTGAGGTTTTCATTAATACTGTCACAGGTTGGAAACGAGCTAGGTGCTGGTAGACCGTACAAGGCGAGATTAGCGGCAAACGTGGCTCTAGCTTGCGCATTTGTAATAGGGGCATTGAATGTGGCTTGGACCGTGGTTTTAAAAGAGCGTTGGGCAGGGCTTTTCACTAGTTACGAGCCACTCAAGGTGTTGGTTGCGTCAGTTATGCCCATTGTTGGGCTTTGCGAGCTAGGGAACTGTCCTCAAACTACTGGTTGCGGGATTCTGAGTGGGACAAGCCGGCCTACGGTTGGGGCACATGTGAATCTTGGGTCGTTTTACTTTGTGGGGACGCCTGTGGCGGTTGGACTAGCGTTTTGGTTGAAAATAGGGTTTAGTGGATTGTGGTTTGGGTTGCTTGCGGCTCAAGCTGCTTGTGCAGTTTCGATATTGTATGTTGTTTTGGCTAGGACGGATTGGGAAGGAGAAGCAGTGAGGGCTATGAGGATGACGAGTTTAGAGATGAGAAAAGTTGGGAAGGACGAAGAGTCATCATCGTTGTTGGATGATCGCAATGGGAGTGATGAGAAGTTGGGTGGTGTCTTGTAATAAATTGGATCAATTTTGGGGTAAAACAAAGACTTGAAAGACTTAGGCTGTAACTGGTACACTAATAAGGAATTAATGGAATACAAATAAATAAAATGATATGAATTGGAATACAACAAAAAATGGAATTGATTCTATTTCAATCATTCATGAAAAAAATTGTAGATGAATGTTTAAAAATGTTTTTCTTTGTAATATTTTTGAATGCTTGTGAAATTAATGGAATGAGTATTCTATTTCATTCATGTCAAATGGTGAAAAAAATTCTGGAATTAATGGAATAAATCATTCCACATCATTCTATTCCAAAAATCAACAATCTAGTTGCAGCCTTATTGTTGTTTGGTTGATCTTGTGAGTATTTTAACTAGTGGTGAGTTGTCCACTTGTTTATGTTTAGTGATTTTAGTGCATTTGATAATTGGAATCTTGCCTGTAAGTTAAATCATTTTAAAAATGTTGAATTCTAATTAATAATAAAGCTTTTAAAAAGAATATTAGATATGGTATTTTGCCATAAATGGTGAAAAAAGAATATAATAAAAGCTTGTATGAAACTTTTTTGGTCATACATTACTGAACATAAAAAAAAAACAAACATAACTGAGAGTTCCAAAAGGACAATTTGAACTGATTATAACATATGACTGGTATGAACTCTAGTAGTTGAGAAGAGGATAAATTGACTCGATTATTTCTCCCGAGACTCTGAATCATCCTCAGCTTTCACTGCCTTTGAAACAAATGTAACTGGTTTCTTTGGGTGCTCATTCACGGTCAAGTTAAAAACATCTGGCTTCGAGTAATGTCCGACCACATCAAAGTACAACTTGGCTCTTGCTATATCACCAAGATCTAGATGAGAAAGAGAATGTTACTGATATTGTATTAGGTAAGATTTTTTTTTATTTACTAAAAAGCCTATGATAAATAACAAATAAGCGTGTAGTATACCAAGATCAGCTGTGATGAGACCCTCTGATTCAAAGTTTGGTCCCGCGAGAACCTTTCCCAACGGTGAAATAATGACACTACCACCTTGGGAGACAATGGCTTCACCGTGTTGGTCATCGTACCAGTCGGTAAACAAGTAATCAGCATGCTCAGGGAAATCTTTACGCCGACAGAACTGGCAAGCCGACAACACGAAACATCCACCCTCCATCGCAATGTGCATCATTGAAGATTGCCATTCCTTGGAACCATCAGCAGTAGGTGCACAATATAATTCAACTCCTACAACTCGGATCATAATTGTCAGGAGCTTACATATAAAACTTAGGATGATCATGAAGCTGTAATTACTAGGACTAACCCTTTCCGTACAAGGCAGTTCTGTAGAGGGGCATCCTATTTTCCCAGCAAATAGCAGCACCGAGTTTGCCAATGGGTGTGTCGTAAACAGGGATGGTTGATCCGTCCCCATAACCCCAGATGCAACGTTCGAGAGATGTTGGCATGACTTTACGGTGCTTTCCCAAGAATCGACCTTCAGAACTGAAGAAAAGGGCTGTGCAGTAGAGTGTATACCCATCCTTCTCAATAGCCCCCATTACCAAGTACACCTTGTTCTTCCTAGCCACCTCCGCCAGCTTATCTACTTCAGGCCCTGTGTGTTGTAGGTTCATCACCAAACCAAACAAATGTGCAAACAAAGACTTAGTTGTGACTCAAGCTTGTTGTTAACTAGGACTCGCATTGCTGAGTTAATATACCAACTCAACCGATCAATTATCCGAATATCATGTTAACATGTTATTATGAACAAACGTATATTCTATATAATATTAATTTAACAATATACTAACAAAAGCATCTGCAATAAGAATCTCTAGACTAAAGTTTCTCAAAACAAATATATTTTAATTTTTGTTGAAAAATTTCACCTTCACTGCGAATGACCAAAGGTTCACTAAGAATACTTCATATTCATGAGTAACAAAAAAGAAAATAATAATTCAATATGTTCAAATAATTCAACATTACTAAATTCTTTTCTATACTAAAATGGATTCAATTGTTTGTTTTCATTTCGAAATAAACATGTATAATAAGTACGAAAACACGTTATAAACAAACAAAAAACTGAAAATGGAAAGTCAACGGAAGAAAATAAAATAAAAAATTACCAAAGAAGAAAGTTTCAGTTACCAGGTACATGAATGGCTGAAGCATGATATTTGCGGAACTCATCACGACCATCTTCGTTGTGAACACCAACCGCTATACCAAACCTAAACCCACGAGGATATCCACCGATGAACCCCTCCGGAAACACCACAAGCTCGGACCCGTTGCTAGCCGCCTCCGCAATTAACTTCTCCGCTTTTTCTACAAACACAAGTAAACCATTTGATATAGTTTAACCTTTTTTTTAGAGGATCTATGATATCGTTTATAAATCAAAAGAAGAAAAATAAATAAATAACCTATGGTTTTGGGAGTATCGTTATAGACGGTGGAGGCCTGGACGATGGTAGCTCGAACCATGGATGATGAGGAATCGCCGTTAACTTGAGTAGTGTTTTTGAGAGACGACATTTCTTCAAGTCTTGTTTGTATATTGGTGACACTGACACACACATAGACAGTTGGGAAGCATGCAATGCTTCTTATATAGACTTTTGTTATCTCTTACCTACTTATGATATCATCATATGTAGTAAGTTATCCACATGAGATTCACTCTTATCTTTAATCCAAGGTTAATAGATAAGAATGAAATCACTTTGGAATTGCCAGCATGATGTGGAGATCAGTGCTTAATATATTTTAGGCCCATATTTCAAATATTTTTTACCATATATAAACAACTTACTTTAAAATAAATTGCTGAAAAGATTATTCGATCGGTATATTGAGTAAAGTTGTATAAGTTAGCAAAAAGTAAACTTTCTGTATTTTCGAAATTATTTGTTTCTCTTGTATTTTAGTATTGAATAAGAGTAACATTTTACCAAAAATTATTAGCTTAAATTGTAAGGATAAAGACCATTGTATCAAAATCCACAGTTTGAATAACCATTAAGACAAAATTATTATTTCATGATGTGATTTCGGATCTGGTGGAATTACATGCCTCAACATGAACCTATTAGTATTCAGAAAAAGAGAACAAAAGTAAGACTTTCATATCTTATCCTATAAAAAGATCTTGTGTAGCCAAAAACTTGGAATATGATAAAAATATTCTTTGAGAAAAGTGATATCGTGCGCGATTTATTCATTATCCAAATTTATAATTTTCACATTTTTGGATAACAACACACTAAAACTAACAAGCTTATAAAGTATTATTTCATTAACATATGTTAACTTTTTATTTTGTATTAAAATATTATAATTTACATATTTTAACTTTTTAACGGTGGATGATCTTTTATTTATCACTTTAAACAAAAAAATATTTTGAAAATAAAAAATAGGCTTATCTACAAGTAATATAATTTCATAATTAATTTTCTATGATACTTTTATTTTAATATAAATAAATAGACAACAATTGTCAAAACTTTAAAAGTAGCATATAATCTTTATTTTTCGTTTTCTAACAAAATCTTAGTTAATATTAATTTATAATAATATTAAAATACTAAATACAAATTAATTATTGATTTATATTATTAATTGTTTTTGAATTTTTAGTAAGATCTTGTATATTTTTTTAAATAATTTTGTAATAACTATGGATAAAAGTTAAACTTCTTGTTACAAAAAAATATCTTTAATAAATAGTTAAATTTTTAATATTTCTAATAAAATACTTTATAGATAACATATGAACTAAAATTAATTATATACTATAATTATGGTTTAATACGATAGATTTAAAGTATCATTAATTTGAGAAAGTTACACATGAGAAAGACTATAGGTTTATGTTCTAATAAAAGAGATGTAATTTATAGTTTTAACGGAAAACATATTTTCTGGTTATAATTTTTTTAACAAATAAATTTTGTGGTTTTACAGTGTTGAGAAAACTTAGTTTTGGTGTGATAGTGTAACTTTACAGTTTGATATAATTGATAGTTTAAACATTGTTTTATAATTTTAGTGAAAATATACATTTGTAGTTTTGACAAACAAATATTATTTTACTGTTTTGACAAAAAACTATTGTCTTAAAATTGAAAACTTATTTTTCATTTTTTTGCAAGTTGTGTTTTTTGTATTTTTCTAAATACCACTATATTAACTATTCAAATTGTTGGATAAATGTTTTTAACGGTTTAAGAAACATAGTTTTTCAAAAGTTGGTTGGTTTATCACAGTGGGAATTCTTATATCTTCTTTAAAACATATGAATAGTTTTGTGAATTTATCTAAGCAATTGTCAGAGAATGCCAGTTTTGGGAAAATCAATAAAACAGATTCATGTAATCTGTAGAAATCATTCCCGAATTATTCATTTATTCTAATATCAAATATGAGATTTTTAAAGCTAATTCTTACAAAATCTTGAATCAAACCTTTTGAACTTATTTCAACAACAAAAAAGTGCAGACCTCTTCAAAACATTTTGTTGTAGTCGTGGTTCTAAGTCAATAAGATTTAACAAGTTTGAAATCGTTATCTAAATAAAAAGAGCACTTCTGTTATCACATTTCACTGTTTTCTTTTCTGTTTGGCAAATATGACTATTTTCTAAACCAATTTTTGAAAATTTCATTTTATATTAAAAAAAGTCTCATACTTCTACATATAGAAAATATGAATTCTATTTATGTAGTAAACATATTTACAATCAGTTTTTTATAATGGGGTTTAAAATTATGATATAAACATAAAACATATATGCATTATGTTATCAGGAATTCTATTATTTAAATATAAATTATATAAAATATACTCCCTCCGTTTTTTTATATTTGACGTTCTAGGATCATACACATAGATTAAGAAACATTTAATTTTGTTTCATTTTCTAAACAAAAACATCATTAATTATTTATCTAACCACAATTCAACTAATAACAAAATATTATTGGTCATCTAACATTAATTACTATTAAATTTTACATAGAAAATTGAAAACGTCAAATAATTTGGAACACAAAAATTCCTCTAAAACGTCAAATATAAAAAAACGGAGGGAGTATCATTTAGGTCTTAATGCTATTTTATTTCATAAGTTTATTATTGGTAATTATTAAAAGGGAAATATTAAAACTAAATGTTAAAAGCACATTTTTAACTATTAACAGAAAACTACAAATCCAAAAACTAGAAAAATGTATATTCAAGTTTTTCAAAACCTACAATAACTATAATAACCAAAAGATTCAACTTAAAAAATTAGAAACCAAAATTCGAAATATATTTTTTGATATGCAAAAGTTAAATTAAGTTGTTAATAGACAAGTCTATTTCTATCGAGCTTAATCTTTCGGATCGTTACCCATTCAAACTAACCAATTCAATTTATAAAAGCAAATATGTATAGACAAGCCGAATTGAACGCGGACAAACCATTTGACAACTCTAATCATCTAAAACCGTATAAAAACGATTTAGATTGTTAATGAACAAATCTATTTTATCAAAATCATTATCTATTACGGATTAACCAAATATAATCCATTAAAATAAAATCTATTTTATCGAAATCAGTATCCATTACGGATTAACCAAATATAATCCATTAAAATAAAACGCGTATAGACAAGCCCAATTGAACATGGACACACCGATTGACATCCTTAATCATCAAAAACCCTAATTGTAGTAGTAGTCTTCTCTTATTATCACTTATCACCACCTCCCTCCTCTCCTCTCCTCCACTCCACTCCGCAGGCGCATTCTTCCAAGGTAAACTCTATACCTAACTCCATTGATTTTTTTTTATAGAAAATGCATCTCTTTATTTATTAAAATTATATCTCTCTGTTTCTCTCTTATGTGAATTCTCATTCGAGTAAGATCTAATTGATGAATAATAGGGTTTGCATAATTTTCTTGATTAGGTTTTAGAGATTAATGGAACCCTCTGTGAATGTCAATGGTAATGGCAGTGTGCTCCGTAATGAAACCAACAATGCAGTTGTTTACTACCATCTCAACAAGCTGTTAGCTTCACAGTTTGATAAATGCCCTCAAGAGATTGAAGAGGCTTCAAGGTCTGCTGCTGCGGCCGCTACGGCCGCTGCAGCAGCTGCCAAGGCGGCTAGAGCAAATGCAAATGCTAAAGCTTATGCTGCAGCTAAAGCTGTTGCTGCGGCTAAGGCCGCTCTGAATTTGATTGCCTCATTTCCAAACCAGGAGGTGGTTAGGAAGGACAAACATGTTGTTGAAGCTGAGGCTGATGTTGATGAGGACGGAGATCTGGTGTTAAATGATCAAGAGTTGCCCTATGGCGACGCGAGTAATGGCATGATAATGCCAATGGCAATCTCTTCTCCGAGTTGTGAACACAGGAAAAATGAGGAGTGGTCCACAGGGCGGTTAAGAGAGAGGACAAGTACAGAGCATGATGCCAACTCCAACAAGAGGAGTGCTGTGGAGGTAGGTTCCTCAAGTAGAGTGGTTGAAGAATCATCAGTGAGTGGAGCAAAAGAGGATGCCCAGAAGCCGACCAGAAAGAGAGGCCGGCCGAGGAAACATTAGTTGTGTGGTTAGCTTAGTCTTTTGGTCCGTAGATTGGATGAGTTCAGTGAAAACTTTTAGACTGTAATTAACAGTTGTGGCAATCTAATTTCAATTCTCAGGCTAACTTCTTTTTTATTGGTTTTAAGTTTTTACATTGATGCTGCTGGAGTTGAGTAGTGTGACAGAGTAACATTCTTGTTCTTACATTCACATCATCTTTAGATTATGACAGAACCATTGCAGAACATACACAATCACTGGTTATAAAAGCTACCTAACTTTTATCTCAATCTTGTTTGTTTGTCTGTATGTTTTGGTTACCTGGGACAAGATAATTCAACAGCGTACAGATTGTAACTAGAATCAACGATCCAATCAGAGTGAGGATTAGGACTCAAATCATTTCAGTAATCATTGAAGCAACTAAGCATTAAACTCGGAAATACAAAGCTTGTCTTTGGAGGATTACCATCGACCAGACTGTTGTCATATATTTCTCTGCACTCTTGTACCACCTGTTCTTTTCATTACCATAACCATTTCAATCAAACATTACCAGATCGCTAAATCCATATAGGAATGTACCAACCTAGTTGTAAGCTTAGTCGTAAATCTTGTTTATTAAAGAAAGAAAATGTTTTTTTTCATTTTACTGATAATCTTTACCAATGACCAAACTAGTGTCCACAGGGTTTAAACGAAGGGAGGAGTGTCTGACTTGAGCAGAAAACAAAGACTGAAATAACAAGAGAAGGAAAGAGATGAACACAGTTGTTTGGACGTATAACTTTCTCTTTTTCCTTTATATTTTGATGGCTGGATAGTTCTTCTATAAGACAATCTCAGCACAAATAAATGCTTACACTAATAATACATTCACTATCCAATTTCAGGTGTGAGAGGGAGCCTTCTTCTTTCTATGGAGATTTGAGTACGAAATACCCTTTTCATCTATGAGATTCATGGCTTATAAGACAACAACCTCAATGCTATGAAGGCTGCATCATGTGCTCTTGCTGCTTGAGAGCTTGTTGCAGCTTAAGGACCTCCTGCTGTTGTTCTGGGGTCAACATCCTCAGCTGTTCCGGCGTTAGGTTCATTACTTGTTGGAGCAATGTTGACTGAACATCCGGGGATAGAAGTGTCTAGAGAAAAAGATAATCAATCAGTGATTTTTTTTCATCCAATTAAGCCTCCAAGTGAGGTGAATTGGTTGTACCTGAGGCGCTTTCTCTTGTAGTTGTAATGGATTTGGAAGCATTGAGTTAGACGCATGGCCTGTATGAAATGGAGTGGTTCTCCTATCATCCACTCTCATCATCTTCGATGGTCTATCTATCGATTCTTGAGGTCCCTCATTGTTTATTCTTTTGCCATAGTTTAGTGATGCCATTTGCCCACCTTGCTGTAAAGTATATAAGTGCAGACGTGAAGTAATCTTTAGAGAGAATCTAAAAACAATTACGAGTAAGAAAGTAATAGTTGGAACTCACCTGCATCACCGAGTTCGTTAATGGTGGCCGAGGAACTTGAGATGGTTGGATAGCATTATTAGGAACTGAATTCTGAACACTATAACCTATGCTGGTGGAAGCTGGAACCACTTGTTTTTGGCGTTGGAATGGAGCAGCGGCTTCGCTGAGACCTTTAACTAGGGATCTAAGAGGAGGATTTACAACAGAAGAAGGACCTGGTTGTGCTACTAGTTGTGGAATCTGACTAAAAGGTTGTTTGGGAGACTGTTGAACGGGATACTGACTATGTGGATGGTGATTTAGCTGTTGCGGCCTTTGTGCCAGTGGTGGTAAAAGGTTTTGACTAGATACTTGACCAGATAGATGTGTGTGAATTGAAGATTCAGTCATATGGTTTGGGGTCTGAACAATATTTGGCGTCTGTAACTGCACAATTCAAGAATGGAAACAGCCGTCTTAAGACATACAGATAGATACAGACACACAAAACTATTCAGAGAGATGGAAACTTACGACTTGTGGACTCACGATCCCAAGCAGTATCTGTGCCTGCAATAGGAGAGAAGGTACAGGTTCAAGAAGATGGTGTACGAGTCATAACCTAATATGAACTATGTTCCCTCTTAGTTTCCATGACATCACCAACAACTAACTAATAATAGCATTAGAAAGAGTGCACGAGAGACAAATGATTTGCAAAGTTCGGAGATAGGTAAATAGTACCAGAAAGACAGCTTTTAGCAAGTGAGGTCTTGAAATCAACAACTGTCGAGCTTCTTCCTTATTCATTAACTGACAAATGGCCATTAAGAAAAACACAGTCACAATCACATTCACACCACTCGTACACAATAAATAATCAAGGAAACAGCCGGTGTTGACATTCATACCTTAATGGACGATATAATCTCAGAGAGCTGACTTCTAGACATCTTGGCAAGATGAAGAGTCAGGGGATCACTAGCTGGAACCTGCAATGTACTTTGCGAACCAACCTGTGGACCACCTAGCGCACCTGCCATAACAGACGCAGCTTGTATAGCAAGGTGGATACCAACGGGCTGGTGCATACTTGAATCCACAGCCTGCTTTTGAGACTCTGTAACCAAACAACAACGATAAGTTTCACTTCTCCAAAGACAGTTCTGGTTAAGTAAAGTTTCACAAACATACCATTAGCAGCAGAAGCAGAAGCAGGCAAACCAGTTCCTCCTTGACCCTAAACCAAAAGTCACCACCTTTAGTTAAAGCTTCAACATTTATTTAGACATTTAAGAAAAGAGCAGAACCTGATCTCGAGTTTTGTCGGTTCCTTTATCATTCTCAGCGAAATCAACTCTTAACTGCCGACCATTAATTTCATAACTCTGAAGATTACGACGAGCACTCAACGCTGTCTCCTCATCCTTATACTCGCAAAACCCGTATCCCTTCGGTTTACCAGTTTCTCTATCAGTAACCAATCTGAAACCCAACGAAAGGTTGTTCCTTTATCAAAACCCTAAACACGAATTTAAGTTTTGGATTGAAGAAGAAGAAGAAGGAGAGACTGACCTAAAGGAGACAACGGGTCCAACCTCTCCGCAAATCTCTCGGAGCTGTTCTTCGGTTGCGTCGTAAGGAATGTTCCCAACTAAGAGGAAGGAGAAAAGATCAATGATTTTGGAATTGAAATTGAAGTTGAAGGAGGAGTGATTAAGGGGGAGAGAGAGAGTGAGTACCGAAGACACAGCGTCGTTGGGATGAAGAAGAAGCCATGTTGGAATCAATAGGTGAAGCGCGGCTTCATCTTCTTCTTCCTCCTGCGAAGAAAAAAAAAAAAGAAAATGTAATTTGGATTTGAAACGAGGTTACTGCTATTCGAACCCTGGTTTGGTGGTATCAAGTCAGCAAAATCAGCATAATTGTTATTTTTCAGAATTATAAACAAAATTCTGAAATAAGCGATATTAATTCATGATATCACTAAATCATATTATTATTATTTTGAACCATGATGAGGGTTCATGATCCAGAAACGAGTATCACATTAAAGTTTCTGTTCAGATTTTTTTATCAAACTTAACTGAACTTTTAGATTTTTTGGTTAAATTTTGGGTAATCTAGTTGTATTCAAGTAATTCTGATTATTTTGGTTAATCCATAGGGCAAATCTCTCAAAGAACATTTTTTGAAGTTTTTGTCACAAAAATAATCTTCAAAAACAAAAATGACCAAACTAAACCTTTTATTTTTTTAAAATTAATATTTTTTATTTATTTTTTCAATTTTAAACCTCACCCCCAAAACGTCACCCCTAAAATCCCACCCAATAACTCTAAACCCTAAGTCTAGATTAGTTAACCCAAAGGATATAAACGTATATTTACCCCCAAAACTCCACTTCATAAAAATTATTTTGTCATTTTTTTTAAAATTTATTTTTGTGACAATTTTTTTTTAATTCTATTTTAAGGTATTTTTCTAATCCATATCATGCACAGTTTTTCAGTTATATTAGACGGTTAATGAATGTGAAGTATCTAAAAAGACTTGACAAACTTTACACATGGATTTCTAATTTTTTTATTCAGTTTAAGAAATATTTACAGTAGGTCAATATTCATTTCTAAATTCTAACCAAATATTTGTTGTCAGGAAAAAAGTTGTCAAAAACGAGTTGATAAATATATTTACAAAAATAGGTAGGTACAAACTAAAAATAACAAGACAAATGTCAAAACACATATTGCTTCTAGTTTTTTTTTCGAACTATCATATTGATTTTAGTTGACCATGTTGTTCCAAATACATCAATATTGACTTAGTGGCATCCACATTAACGTCCTTAGGGCATGTCCATCAAGGGGTTCCTAAGGGGTTCTTAACCCAAAAAGGTGGTGGGTCCCATTATTTTTTTTAAGAACCCATCTCTAAAAACTCCTAGTTTAGAACCGCCTCTTACACTGTTTCGTGGACCCCACTGCCACGTGGTGGTCCACGATTGGTTTATTTATTTTTTTTAATTTTTTTTTTAAAAATCAGAAAAAGTTAAAAAAAAAGAATTTAAGAACCCCATAGGGGTTCTTATGGATGGAGATGGTCTTATCTCAGTTTCAATAAAAAGCCCATGATAGGCTCACAGTGTCCCACGTAAATTTCGGAATAAATCTGAAGAAATGCATCAGAGATCCGTAGGTACCGGTTCCTTAAAGTATAAATACACACACATTATTCCCTCTTTGGAAAAACAAAAAAAAAGGAAGATATATCTCCCTGTTGTAAAAGTAAACGCAGCAAAAAGCACAGGAAGGAGGCGCCGCACTTCGCACAGAAGAGGCGCAGAAGTTTTTGAAATTATTAATAATGTGGGGCCCGATGTTACTATTTGCATAGTATATTTCTGTCTATATAAACGAACGATTTCGTTCATTTGTAAGACGCACCATCACTTCTTTCTCCCTATATAAAAACTCTCTCTATAAGTATTATCTTTTCCCTGCGGGTATAAAATTTTGCCCTTATTCAAATTTCGAGATACTATAAATTTGTAAGTTATTTCATAACACGTTATGAGCACGATCACTCTGCAATTCGGTAAAGTTTATATGTATCACTTTTACCATGTTATAATGGCCGGTATACCGCCTATACTATCTTTTATTATCAATTTCAATTCACTATAATTAATGTCAATATATATACTGGTCGGCCGAGCCGCCGTAAATTTATTTATTGTGAATTGGTCGGCTGAGCCGCCTTATAATTTATTTATTGTAAATTGGTCGGCTGAGCCGCCTTATAATTTATTTATTGTGAATTGGATGGCCGAGCCACCTTATAATTTATTTGTTATTGTGAATCGGTCGGCTGAGCCGCCTCATAATTTATTTATTGCATAATATTGGCTTGGCTCCGCCGCCGCATAATTTATTTATTGCATAATATTGGTCTGGCTCTGCCGCCACATTATTTGTTTAATGTTTTGACAGAAATAATTTTATCACTAGAGTAAATATTGATATTTGCATATTATGAATATTGTATAAATATTTGGTCGCTTAGATAAAATATTTTGAAATTTATTGATTCTGGTTGACTGCTTATTACGATATTTTCAGACTGATTTTTGGATCAAATAATTTAATCCCAACGGTCACAAAGAATTTTTTTTAAAATTCCCCCCTTTTTCCAACGGTCATGAACAGTGTTTTTCACCTATAAATACACTCATCCTTCATTCATTCAACTCATCCAAAACATTTCATCTCCTCCCAAATATTTTCAAATCGCTCTCCTCCAATTTTCGTTGCAAGAATGGTGATTCGGCTATTTTTGATTTTGTGTACGATTTTTATTTTTACTTCCATGTATTTGATTTATCTTGGAGGAATTAGTACTGAAAATTTTGGCATTAATGTCTATTTAGCTTTCTATGCATCATTTCTCCTTGTAATCGCATGTATGATTAATGTATATGGTTTCTAAATTATGAAATTCTAATAAAATTATTATTTTATGTTTTAGAAATCTAAATGGCAAATATCGAGAAACTTCAGTTTCCGGCCCTCCAAGTTACTGGTGCAAACTACACGGCATGGGTTACAAATATGGAGCTCCATCTAGACTCAGAAGAAATACTAGATACCATAAAGGAAGGGAACCAATCAACTTCCCATCAAAAGGCCAAAGCCGTAATATTCCTGAGAAGGCACCTAGATGAAAACCTTATGCATGACTATGCAAGGACAAAAGACCCTCTGGTTCTTTGGAAAGCTCTAAAAGAGAGGTTTGATAACCAGAAGAAAGTAACTCTTCCCCATGCACTCGACGAGTGGTCAAACCTACGGTTTCAAGATTTTGAAAAGGTAGAAACGTACAATTCCGCTATACTAAGGATAGCAGCGCAATTAGAATATTGCGGTAAGCCCGTGACGGAAGTAGAAATGCTTGAAAAAACCTATCAAACGTTCCACAAAAATCATCTTGTTCTACAAGAACAATACAGAAACCGTGGGTATACGAGGTTCTCTGAACTCGCTGTGGCGCTTATGATAGCGGAGAAGAATAATGAACTTCTCATTAAAAACCACAATAGCCGACCCACCGGAACCAAAGCATTTCCTGAGGTGAATGCAACGGATGTTAAAAATCCGGAGAGAAACCATCCATATCGTGGTCGTGGTCGTGGTCATGGTCGTGGCCATGGTTATGGTCGTGGTCGTAACCATGGTTATGGTCGTGGTCGTGGTCATCAATTTAATCGAGGTCACGAAAAAAGCTACAACCCAAGAGGAAGGGGATCCAATACATGGAATCGATCTGACCGGCAAAAGAGATCGTAACTCAAGAAAATCCTACTCGAAAAAACGATAACGTCTGTTACAGATGTGGATCGAAGGGACATTGGTCTCAAGTATGCCGAACTCCTCAGCATTTATGTAAGTTGTACCAAGAAACCCTCAAGGGTAAGGCAAAGGAAGTGAATCTCAATGAACACTTTGAGGGTACAACTTCAACATATCTCGAGTCCCCTGACTTTATGGGAGATCACGACGAGACCACTCAAGAGAACTAAAAGCTTATTGTAATAAAGCTAAAATAATGCCAGTAATGCCATAAAATTATGTATTTCGATCCAAGAATAATGTTGTTTTCAAAACAACTAATGTATGATTATAATCTAATGTATAATTATTGTGTGAATGTATAATTTTCAATATGATTATTATGAAATTTATTTTCTTTATTAACATTAATTGTGTATTTCAGAAATGGATAAGAGAACAAACGGAACAACAACTACGCAACTTGGTAGAGAAGTTTGCATACCAGATAGTGGCGCAACGCACACTATACTGAAAGATAAGAGATTTTTCTCTAACTTAAAGTCAGCCAAAATGACTGTAAACACAATATCAGGTCCTACAGACTTGATCGAAGGAATTGGCAAAGCAAACTTTATGTTGCCTAATGGAACAAAGTTTTCCATAGATAATGCCTTATATTCTCCAAATTCTAAAAGAAATTTGTTGAGTTTCAAAGATATATATCTTCAAGGATATGATACTCAGTCTGCAACTGAAAATGGTAAGAAGTATATATATATAATTTCCGAGAGATCAGGCAAAAATCTAATCTTGGAAAAGTTCCCAGAACTTCCTTCTGGATTACATCACACTTATATTGATGTAACAGAATCACATTTTGTTATCAAGAGAAATCCAGAAGATGTTATACTATGGCATGACCGTCTTGGCCATCCAGGCACTACAATGATGCGTAAAATCATTGAGAGTTCACATGGTCATCAGTAAAAGCCCAAGATATACATCAGAGTAATAAAATGCCATGTACTGCATGTGCCCTTGGGAAATTGATCATAAGACCATCACCAACAAAAGTTGATAAAGAATCACCAAGATTCCTAGAACGAATACAAGGTGATATTTGTGGACCAATACATCCACCATGTGGACCATTTTATTATTTTATGGTACTAATCGACGCATCCATTAGATGGTCACATGTTTGCTTGTTATCATCTCGAAATATGGCATTCGCGAGATTTCTAACTCAGATAATCAAATTTAGAGCTCAGTTCTCTGATTATCCAATTAAAAGAGTTAGATTAGATAACGCTGGAGAATTCACATCCCAAGCATTTAATGATTATTGTATGGTATCAGGGATTGAAGTAGAACATTCAGTTGCTCATGTTCATACGCAAAACGGATTGGCAGAATCCTTAATTAAACGACTGCAACTGATTGCAAGGCCATTCATTATGAGATCCAAACTCCCAACTTCTGTATGGGGTCATGCAATTTTGCATGCAGAAGCACTCATTCGGATAAGACCAAGTGCATATCATAGATATTCCCCGTTACAATTAGTATCTGGTAGAGAACCAAATATCTCTCATCTAAAAGTATTCGGTTGTGCGGTTTATGTTCCAGTGGCACCACCACAACGTACAAAGATGGGACCTCAAAGACGGTTGGGAATATATATTGGTTATGATTCTCCATCGATAATAAGATATCTAGAACCACAAACTGGTGATGTTTTTACGGCACGATTCGCTGATTGCCATTTCAATGAAAAAGAATTCCCAAATCTAGGGGGAGATAACAATAAAGTAGGAAAAGAAATCAAATGGAATGTGCCATCCTTATTACACCTTGATCCTCCTAGGAAACAGTCAGAACTAGAAGTTCGACGTATCATGCATTTACAAAACATCGCAAATCAACTACCTGATGCATTTGCTGATACCAAAATGGTAACAAAATCATATATACCCGCCGCAAATGCTCCTGCTCGCATTGAGATTCCAGAGAAAGGCAAAATGGCAGTTGATACACGTGAATCAGGAACACGTTTGAAACGCGGCAGACCTTTTGGCTCAAAGGATAAAAATCCTAGAAAACGAAAGGAAGTTGAAAGGCATGATACCTCCAGAATAACAGAAAATGTTCTTGAGAGAGAAGATAATGAATCTAACGACAATACAAAGCATCATGAATCTGAAGAAAATCATGAGATTTCTATTAATTACATCCATAATAGAAAAATATGGGAACGTAAAGAGATGGATGATATAGATGATGTTTTCTCATACCTTTTAGCAAAGGAAATAGATGAAGAAAACGAAGATCCAGAACCAACATCTGTTTATGAATGTCAAAAGAGACATGACTGGATAAAATGGAAAGATGCAATCCAAGTCGAACTAGATTCACTTAACAAAAGAAATGTATTCGGACCCATTGTAATCACACCCAAAGATGTGAAACCTGTTGGATATAAATGGGTATTTGTTCGGAAACGAAATGAGAAAAACGAGATTACAAGATACAAAGCTCGCCTGGTAGCTCAAGGTTTTTCTCAAAGACCTGGAATTGATTATGAGGAAACATATTCTCCTGTTATGGACGCAATCACATTTAGATTCCTGATGAGCCTAGCGGCTAATGAAAATTTAGAAATGCGTCTTATGGATGTCGTTACGGCATATTTATATGGATCATTAGATACTGATATCTATATGAGAATCCCAGATGGATTTAAGATGCCGGAAGTGTTAAGTTCCAAACCTAAAGGGTTATGTGCAATTAAATTGCAAAGATCGTTATATGGGCTAAAACAATCTGGACGTATGTGGTATAATCATCTCAGTGAACATTTGACAAAAGAAGGATACACTAATGACCCTATATGCCCCTGTGTTTTCATAAAGAAAACAACATCGGGATTTGTAATAATCGCGGTGTATGTTGATGATCTTAACATTATAGGAACTCAAGAAGAAATACAAAAGGCATCAAATTATTTAAAAGGAGAATTTGAGATGAAAGATCTCGGGCAGATAAAATTTTGTCTTGGTTTACAAATTGAGCATTCTCAAAAGGGTATATTTGTACATCAGTCTACATATACAAAAAGAGTGCTAAAACGTTTTAACATAGATAAAGCAACTCCGCTTAGCACTCCGATGGTTGTTAGATCACTTAATATTGAAACTGATCCGTTTCGACCATCTGAAGAGAATGAAGAAATACTTGGTCCTGAAGTTCCATACTTAAGTGCAATTGGAGCTCTTATGTATCTTGCAAATTGTACTCGACCTGATATATCATTTGCTGTCAATCTCTTGGCAAGATTCAGCTCATCCCCTACACGAAGACATTGGAATGGAATTAAACATGTCTTTCGTTATCTCCAAGGAACCATTGATTTAGGTTTATTTTATTCTAAAGAGTCAAAAGGTCAAATGGTTGGTTTTGCAGATGCAGGATATCTTTCAGATCCACACAAAGCTCGATCGCAAATAGGATACATTTTCACGATCGGAGGCACTGCTATATCTTGGCGTTCTCAGAAACAAACGCTAGTGGCTACCTCTTCAAATCATGCTGAGATCATCGCACTTCATGAAGCTAGTAGGGAATGTGTATGGCTAAGATCAATAAGCCAACACATATGTTCAAGCAGTGGGATTGACAAAAATATGGAGCCAACTGTTATATATGAAGATAACGCAGCATGCGTTGCTCAAACGAAAGAAGGATATATCAAAAGCGATAGAACCAAACACATACCTCCGAAGTTCTTCTCATACACTCAAGAACTGGAGAAGAATAAAGAGATTGAAGTCAGATATGTTCGATCATGCGACAATGCAGTTGACCTCTTCACAAAATCACTTCCAACCTCGGTTTTCAGGAAACATGTCCGTAACATTGGAATGCGTCATCAGAAGGATTTATGACTGTCCATTCGAGGGGGAGCTTGCGTGGTTGTACTCTTTTTACCTTACTATGGTTTTTCCTACAGGGTTTTCCGAGAAAGGTTTTTAACGAGGCAACCAAGACATTAAACAAGATATATTAGCGACATCGGTCCCCAAGGGGGAGTGTTGTAAAAGTAAACGCAGCAAAAAACACAGGAAGGAGGCGCCGCACTTCGCACAGAAGAGGCGCAGAAGTTTTTGAAATTATTAATAATGTGGGGCCCGATGTCACTATTTGCATAGTATATTTCTGTCTATATAAACGAACGATTTCGTTCATTTGTAAGACGCACCATCACTTCTTTCTCCCTATATAAAAACTCTCTCTATAAGTATTATCTTTTCCCTGCGGGTATAAAATTTTGCCCTTATTCAAATTTCGAGATACTATAAATTTGTAAGTTATTTCATAACACTCCCAAAATTTTTGGAAAACGTCTTGCTCACTGGCGAAAAACCCTAATTAATTATCAGGGGTATGGCGGCGGTGGATGCATCTGGAATTGCCTCCACGACGGCAATGGTTTATCAAGTCCCTGCAGTAACTCAGGTAGTTGCTGCGGAAGCATTACAAACGCATCCTAACTTGTCGCTCTATGTCGGAGATTTGGACCAAAGTGTCAACGAGGCACATCTCTTGGATCTCTTCAACCAAGTGGCTCCTGTCCAAACAGTTAGGGTTTGTCGTGACTTGACTCATCGTTCACTTGGATACGCTTATGTCAACTTAGCTAACCCTAATGATGGTATGTGAAAAAATATTGTTATTATTGTATGATTAGGTTTTTTTTTTGGTAAACGTATGATTATATTATTGTGATCCTAGCATATTAGTAAACATGTTAGTTTATGATTATATAATTGTTGCATATTCGTTAGAAAAGTTATAATTTATATTGTATCAGCGATGCGAGCGATGGATACTCTCAACTACACTCCGATCAAAGACAGACCTATAAGGATCATGCGTTCGAACCGTGACCCGAGCACGAGACTTAGCGGTAAAGGCAACGTGTTCATCAAAAACCTAGATGTATCGATCGATAACAAAGCTCTCTACGATACTTTCTCGACCTACGGGGCCATTCTCTCTTGTAAGGTGGCCATGGACGTGTTGGGAAAGTCCAAAGGTTACGGGTTTGTTCAGTATGAGAAAGAAGATACCGCTCAGTCTGCTATGGACGAGCTTAACGGGATGCTTCTTAATGGTAAGAAAGTCTTTGTGGGACACTTTGTCCGAAGTCAGGACAGGACTCGGTCCGAGAGCGGTGCGGTCCCATGTTTCACTAACGTGTACGTGAAGAATTTACCTAAAGAGATTAATGATGATGAGCTTAAGAAGACGTTTGGGATGTATGGTGATATTTCTAGTGCGGTTGTGATGAAAGAAGAGAGTGGGAACTCGAGGTGTTTTGGATTTGTGAACTTCGAAAGACCTGAGGACGCTGCGGTTGCGGTTGAGAAGATGAATGGTGTTAGTCTTGGTGAGAACGTGTTGTTTGTTGGGAAGGCGCAGAAGAAGTCTGAGAGGGTAGAGGAGTTGAGGAAGAAGTATGAGCAAGAGAAGATAAGCAGGTTTGAGAAGTTGTTAGGGAAAAATCTGTATGTGAAGAATCTTGATGATAGTGTGGATGATGAGAAGCTTAAAGAGGTGTTCTCTGAGTATGGGGATGTGACATCAACAAAGGTTTTGTTTTAAATCCTAAAATAGATGTTTTAACTATTCATTAGTTAGTTTAATGCTAAGTGTTTTGTTTTGGATTGTGTTTAGGTTATGGTGAACCCAAAAGGTTTGAGCAGAGGGTTTGGTTTTGTTGCATATTCTAGTCCTGAAGAAGCTTCAAGAGCGGTGCGTTTTAACTAACTACACAATCTTTTTTACATATATACACTTTTTGTTTTAATCTTAATTGTTTTTATTTGAGATGATGATTATACAGATGAATGAAATGAATGGGAAAATGGTAGGAAAGAAACCTCTTTACATTGCTTTTGCTCAACGTAAGGAAGAGAGAAGGAACCGCCTTCAGGTTCTTATAGTTTTCTTCATCTCTCTCTCTGAACTGTATGGTTTGTACTGTGACATTGATTCTCAAATTCTCTATTGTTTTATCAGACAATTGCTAATATGAGACAGAATGGGACAATGACCCCAATGTCAATGCCTCATGGGTTCCACCATCACCCACCAGGAGGGGCAATTGCAGGACCACATCATCAAATTTACATAGGCCGGAACGGTCAAGGTCTGATGCCGTCACAGCCTATGGGATATGGCCACCAACTTCAGTTCATGCCTCGTCCGGGGTCTGGCCCGGCTAACTTTATGATGCCTTACCCTCTTCATAGGCAAAACCAGCCTGAACCCCGGGTTGGGTTCAGGCGTGGCGCTACTAACATGCAACAACATTTCCAGCAACAACATCAGGTATTTTGTTAAACCCTGATCATATCTATTGCCATTTGAAAGTTTGTTATCTTCATCTTGGTTACTATTTGAACTGGCAGATTATGAAGCAAGGAATGAGATACATTGGTGGTGTAGGAAACATGAGGAGTGGTAGGGAAGTATCTGCTCCACAAGGCAAAGTCTCTTTGCCATTGGATGCATCTGCAATCTCTCACAATTCTTCTCAAAACCCACAGAAGCCACCACTCCTCCCCATTTCTAAGCTCACATCTGCCTTGGCTCTGGCCAGCCCCCCCAATCACCCACGGGTATTGTCTCTCTAGACTTGGTGAAGTTTTTGTTTCAGTGTAAAGATAACTTCATTAAGGGTAATTTGTAATGGATGATAGATGCTTGGGGAACAGCTCTTCCCACTTGTGGAGAAGCATGAGCCAGTTCATACTCCCAAAGTTACTGGGATGTTGCTGGAGATGGACCAAGCAGAGATCTTGCACCTTCTCGAGTCACCTGAAGCTCTTAAGGCCAAAGTGTCTAAGGCTTTGGTTGCGCTCAGACTCCCTGCTAATCCACCAGCTGTGTCTTCTGCTGATGACCAGTTTGCTCCCTCCTCAATCGAGTGAACTGGCTCTTTAGTTATTACTCTAGACAATTATTAAACAGTCTATTATTTAAAACTTTTAGGAACCCTTATCTTAAACCAGTTATCTTGTTTTTTTTTTTTCGTTTTTAAGTTTGATTTTGAGTTTTACTCATGGATTTTATTCTTTTAAGACTAATTTTTAACACTTACAGTAGTCTTTGTTATGTTCTAATCTAATGATAGAACGCTTTTACCTTCTTTTGTTTTGTTGCAACTCTTACTCCTTTGCAGGTTCACAAATAACTCTGATTACATGAAATGTGGATGTACCTCGTCATCTACCATCTAGTATTTGATAGTAAGGATATATGTTACTACACTACCAAAAATATCATCTTAGTAAATAAACCATTCAGGTCACTGTAAACACGATTATCTTGATAATTTCCGTCCGATTCATCACTTGAGTTTCGGAATCATAAAAAGTGTGGTTCAACACTGACAAGGATAGATTGGATCCACTCAATGATACGATCGATGTCTCCCATTTACTGCCTCAATATTCAGCAACATCACATTATAAAAAGCTCAGTAAACACGTTTAACCTAGAGCTAGTCCTGTACTCTATGTATAAATATGATCACGGACTACCTCTTGTTTCATTGTACTTCCAAGAAAAAAGAAAGATACGGGCCATCGATGTGATCTGAATGTGAGGAACCTTAGATACATTCAACCAATCTCAGTTGCTAAGTAATCTAAGATTCCACACAATGTTTTCCTCTTCTCAGTTGGTTGGAACTGTCTCACCTAAAGTCAGCAATATGTGTATGACTATCAAAAAGTAATCTAAGATTCCACACATTTTTCTCTCTCTCTTTATAATCCAAAAAGTTCATGTCGAATTAAGACAAGACACATCAATAAAACAAAGATAATTTGTGACATATAACATGCTTTTGTTCTTAAAAGTTATCCTACATTATTACATTGTACTATTAGTGTAGTTAACAATGCATGCTTTTGTTGGTAAGATTTTCAATGCGACCAATAGTTCGTGTAGCTAACACAATAAATGAGTCAATATTTATGTGGAAAATTTCAAGGCAAGTGGCACAATTGAATATAGAGGGATGGGAACGTGAACCAACCGAATTAAATGAGTTGACGCAAGACTTTCCAAGTCAAGCCAACACCAAACAGCTTCTTCTTCTTAAAGAGATCATGTGAAGCATTCAACATAACACATTACTTACAAATTACAACACAAACATATCTATGATGACTCGAAGCCATTGTTATCGTTTTTCGGGTATCATTTCCATATGTTTTTCCCTCCTAGCCCACACTTTTGCTTCTACTACACCCCACTTTTGCCTCCACGACCAGAGAGAGGCTCTATTGGAGTTCAGGGAAGAGTTTCCCATTGATGAGCTTGACCCAAATCCGTGGGATAAGAGCAGTACTGATTGCTGCTTATGGAAGGGTGTCACATGCGATGATAGATCTGGTCAGGTGATATCACTCAACCTTATTGGTACCTTCCTCGACGGCCCTTTCAAAACTAACAGCAGCCTTTTCAAACTCCAATATCTTCGTCACCTAAACCTTAGTTACTGTGACATTCAAGGCGAGATTCCGTCTTCACTAGGAAACCTTTCTCGTCTCACACTTATTGACCTTTCTCATAATTTACTGGTTGGCGAGATTCCAGCTTCAATAGGCAATCTAAAGCGGTTAAGACACGTTAACCTTGGGGCTAACACTCTCATAGGAGCCATTCCTAGTTCAATAGGCAATCTAAACCAGCTTAGATACCTTAGTCTTGCGGCAAATGAGCTCACTGGAGAGATCCCTTCTTCATTAGGAAACCTTTCTCGCCTCTTAGAACTTAGGCTTTCGATTAACCATTTGGTAGGTCAAGTTCCAGAGTCCATTGCAAACCTAAACGACCTACAAGTCATATCACTTGGCCAAAACACTTTAAATGGTACTATTCCTCTTTCATTAGTTAATTTAACCAAGCTTTATCATATTAGCCTCCGCTCTAACAACTTCACATCCACACTTCCATCTGACATGAGTGGATTCCATCATTTGGAGCATTTTGATGTTGGTGCAAACTCATTTCTCGGGTCTATTCCTAAATCATTGTTTACAATTCCCTTGTTACAAGTTGTTTATTTGGATGATAACCAATTCATAGGACCTATAGAGTTTGTGAATACATCTTCTTCATCTCCTAAGCTAGAGATTATATCACTTGCTGGTAACAGTTTTATAGGCCTAGTCCCAGAAACCATATCTAAATTTCTCAACCTTAGAGATATAAATCTTTGCGAAAACAATTTCACTGGACCAATCCCTAGATCTATATCAAAGTTAGTCAACCTCCATGATCTTAATCTTGCCAACAACAACTTGGAAGGCCAAGTACCAGCTTGCTTATGGAGATTGACAACGGTGACACTTTCTAACAACTTTTTCAGCAGCTTTGAAAGCCCTACACAAGAAACATCTATTGAAGCATTGGATGTGAATACAAACTCATTTCTAGGACCATTCCCTCACTGGATTTGGAATACTAAAGGGCTAAGGTTCTTAGATTTGTCCAACAATCTCTTCAACGGCGCCATCCCTCCATGCTTGAAGAATCCCATTGTTTCTCTTAATGACCTGATTCTCCGCAACAACAGTTTCAGTGGACCTCTTCCAGATATCTTTGCCAATGCTACCGAGTTAAGATCACTCGACCTCAGCCGCAACCAGCTTGAAGGAAACCTTCCAAAGTCTTTGGTCAACTGTAAAGCTTTGCAACTTGTGAATATAGAAAACAACAGAATCAAGGACATGTTTCCATCATGGTTGGGATCGCTGCCGTCATTACATGTTCTCATCCTCAGATCAAATGAGTTCCACGGACCGTTGCATCACCACCATGTGTTCATTGGGTTTCAGAGTTTAAGAATCATCGATATTTCACATAATGACTTCACCGGAACACTCCCACCTCACTGTTTCTCCAGCTGGCGTGGAATGACCATACTGAGGGAAGAAGATGACCCCTACATGGCAGATATCATCAATGATTCTGTATTTTATCGTAACTCAATGGTAATGGTGGTTAAAGGAGTAGTGCTGAGCTTTGAGAGGATCCAACAAGACTTCAGAGCCATTGATTTTTCCGGAAACAGAATTTATGGTGAAATCCCTGAATCTTTGTCTTTCTTAAAGGAACTGCATCTTCTCAACTTATCAGGTAATGCCTTCACAAGTCATATCCCACGGTCCTTGGCAAATCTGACAAAGCTGGAGACACTAGACCTATCGCGCAATAAGCTGTCAGGTCAAATCCCTCAAGATCTTGGTGAACTCTCCTCTCTGTCATACATGAACTTCTCTAGTAACCTTCTCAAAGGTCCAGTGCCACGAGGCACACAGTTTCAAAGGCAGAGTTGTTCTTCATTCCAGGACAATGATAGACTCTTCGGCCTCGAAGAAATCTGTGGGAAAAGCCATGTCTCGAATCCTACTACATCACAGCAACCAGAGGCATTGTTAGAGGAGTCGGAGGAACAATTGTTCAGCTGGTTTGCAGCTGCAGTAGCCTATGGACCTGGTGTGTTTTGTGGATTGGTGATCGGACATATCTTTACTTCAAGCTATCATAAAAGTTGGTCCAAGAAAAACACCATAAAGGGTCGTTAATCTCATGTATTGCAGTTGCTCTAAGCATTTACAAAGTGTATGTTGTCTAACGTCTTCTTCTTAGTGTTTATATTGAATTTAAAAGATTTCTAAGCTTTATATTTATGAAGGATCCAGCAAGCAACTGTTTAAATAATATACATGAAAATAGCATAGCAGCTGTAGAAAGAATATAATATTTGTGGAAAGAAGAAAACAACAAAATTTAGTAATTTACACAATTTGAGAAAGATAGAAACAACTTGAAAACCTGAAGCTGTAGTAAAGTTTGATATGGTGGAAGAAGCTAATCCTAGGACATGTTTACTCTGCAGGAGAGAATCCCATTCTTCACTACACGACCAGACACCAACCTTGAGTAATCAGAAAGGATGTGTACATAACATCTCCATGTTCTAAAAATTTTTCTCGCTGTATAACAAAGGACGCCGTGCAATCTCCATGTGTATATCCTTCTCTTCACTATAAACGACCAAACACTGACCCACGAGAACATTTGGTCATAGTAGATCCAATAGAGATGGTTGTGAGCCATTAGGCTTTGCGGTAGAGGAGCCGGTTCCACCTCTACCCATTGCTGTCGAAGGTGGTGGAGCGAGTTTCATAGCAGGCTGTCCGGTTTTGCTTGAACCGAATATAGAGCTGATGTCTGCTGGTTTTTGGTTATTGTACGAACCACTGTTGAGAGATGACACTCCTTGGTTTTGTAAAGAAAAAATCCTTATAGTGTTTAACACTAGCCCAAGACCGTAATACCCGAGAAACCCGAAAGAGTCAAGAGAATTTCTAAGTATGAAGATTAATGTGGAAGAACTCTCAAAGAGATTTAGAGAACTTTGGGTGGAACACTCTTTCTTTCTCAAAGAAAACTTCTTATTATTATTCAACTTCTTATGTTACAAATGAGAGAGGAATGAGCTATTTATAGGCTCCAAAAAGTACAAAATATCTTACAAACCTAATCATAATATCTAGATTTTTCTATCATAATATCTAGATTTTTTTTACAAAAATATCTAGATTTTTCTACCACAACCTCCTTACTTTCTAGATATTTTATCAAATTAAAACTTCTAGAATATGGGCTTAATTTGGGTTTAGTCCAATAAGAGATTTTAGATTATAAACCCATAATCAAGCAAAAACCCAAAATCAAGTTTAACTTCAATACTCCCCCTTAAACTTGATTTTGTCCACCATTCCGAGCTTCGAGCGAAGTATCTCGAATTGACCTTTTGGTAGTGACTTGGTGAAGATATCCGCAACATTGTCCTCGCTTCGAACTTCCAATGCTTCAATTGTTCCATCAAGCACCTTCTCTCTTATAAAATGATGTTCCAATTCAATGTGCTTTGTCCTTCCATGGAAAACAGGGTTGTTGGCTAGCTTAATGGCACTTTGGTTATCTCCATATATGGCAACAGATTTATTGATTGGCTCCAACAAGTCTTCAAGGAGTCTTCGAAGCCATATGCATTCTTTAGCTGCGAGTGCTGAAGCTTTATACTCAGCTTCAGTGGTAGATAATGACACGGTTGCTTGTTTCTTGCTGCACCATGAAATGCTTGTGTCTCCACATAAGAACACAAAACCTGAAGTTGACTTTCGATCATCTAAGTCTCCACCAAAGTCAGCATCCATGAAACCATGAAGAGAAACCTTGGCATTATACTTGTACATCAAACCCATGCCAAGAGTTGTCTTCACATACTTTAATATCTTCTTTGCTGCTTCTAGATGTGGCTTCCTTGGTTCCTGCATAAACCGACTAACAAGACCAACCGCAAAGGCAATATCTGGTCTTGTAATGGTTAAGTATAAAAGACTTCCAACAAGAGAGCGATAAGGTCGAGGATCGGGTAACAAGGATCCTTCATCACGCTTAAGCTTCATGTTAGTATCCATTGGAGTAGAACGTACCTTTCCTTGGTGTACTCCAAACTTTTCAACAATCCTTCTTGCATAACTTTGTTGGCCGATGAATATACCATCCTTAACCCTTTCGACCTCTAGGCCAAGAAAATGATTCAGCTCACCTAACTTCTTCATCTCAAACCTTATCGACATATCCTCTTGTAGGCGAGCAATTTCAGCATCATCATTTCCGGTGATGATCATATCGTCCACGTACAGGAGGACTACTACGTGAACTCTTCCACTCTTCTTGAAGAATAGACTTGGATCAGCATTTGATGCTGTATAGCCACAAAACTGAAGATATTGAGCAAGCTTTCCATACCAAGCTCTCGGAGCTTGTTTTAACCCATACAAGGCCTTCTTAAGCTTGCACACATGGTTAGGATGTTCTCGTGATTCAAAACCAGGTGGCTGCTCCATAAATATTTCCTTGTCTAGCTCACCATAGAGAAATGCATTCTTCACATCTAACTGCCATAACCTCCATCCAAAGCTTGCAGCTAGAGATAAGAGTGAGCGTACCGTAGTCATCTTTGCTACTGGGCTAAAGGTCTCTTCATAATCTTCTCCATACTTCTGAGAGAACCCTCGAGCAACCAACCTTGCTTTATATCTATCAATGCTCCCATCTGCTTTTCGCTTCAGTCGATACACCCATTTACAAGAAACAGGTTGAGTATCCTTGGGTTTCGGAACTAAATCCCAAGTTTCATTTTTTATAAGAGCATCCATCTCCTCCTTCATTGCGGTCTCCCATTCCGCAACTCCTTTTGCTTCATTGTAAGATGATGGCTCATCTTCATCCAAAGGAGCTGCAAAGTAGCAAGAGTACGTGGTGACAAACCTTTCATCTCTGAACCGAGCGGGTTTGACAATGTTTCTTTTTGGTCGTTGGTTGGCAATGGAACCATGATTTTGTTCCTCTTCTTCATCTTGGTCAATGCTCCCCCTTTCACCTTGATTCTCCTTTTCAAGACTTTCATACTCACTCTGAACTTGAATAACTTGTTCACCAGTCTTGGAAGACCCTGAGACATCTTGCTCAACCAAGACTTGAGGTGGTCCATAGTAAGATGATACTTCGTCAAAGACAACATCACGAGACACTGTGTATTTATGTGTCTCCGGATCCATACACCTCCAGCCTTTCCTTTGTTCATCATAACCGACAAAGATACACTTCTTTGCCTTTGCTTCTAACTTTGTTCTTTGAGAGTCGAACACATGGACATAGCAGACTGATCCAAATATCCTCAGATGCTTCACCGTTGGCTTCTTTCCGTGAATCATCTCATAAGGAGACTTCATGTTGTTTGGACTAAGTGGCATCCGGTTGATGACATAGGCTGCACATCTCATTCCTTCTGCCCATAAGGCTTTAGGTAAATTCTTGTCATGTAGCCAGCTTCTGCACGTCTCGGTTAGATGCCTAATCTTTCTTTCTGCTACTCCATTTTGTTGAGGGGTATATGGACATGTATATTCTCTCTTAATGCCATTCTTTTGGCAAAAAGAAAGAAACTCCTTTGACATGAACTCTCCTCCATTATCCGTCCTAAGAGTCTTTAGCTTCCGACCAAGCTCTCCTTCCACGGTAACCTTGAATTCTTGGAATCTTTGGAATACCTCTGATTTTTCCTTCACAAAGTATACCCAAGTGTACCGTGAGAAATCATCTACGAACAATGATGTATCTAGGTTTTTACGTGTTTAGTTGTCTGTTTCATTATGTTTTTCTCGGTTATTCGCTTGTTTTCGTTTGTGTTTCAGGTAATTAGGTGATAAAGCGCGTTAGGAACCATTGGCAACTACATACTGGAATTCCGAAGAAATCCGTACCAATCGGAAGGAGTTAGAGCAAGAAACGAACAACGGATCAAGCCGAAAGACAAATCACAAAGTCCAATCGATCGATGGCGTTTTACTATAAAAACCCATCGATCGATGCATAACTGCGGAAGAAGCCGAGCTAAAGTGATCGATCGATTGTACAACACAATCGATCGATTGAACCAAACTCCAAAATCGTACCATCATGCATCGATCGATGCATTTTCATCCAAAAATGCATCGATCGATTGACGTCCCGCGGCCACCAACTTCACCAACCCAATCCCACTTCACCAAGAACTCCACTTGACAGCTACACCAACTCACCTTTCATTATTATGTCTGGAGCTTTTGGAGGCCTTCACCTGTGTATAAATAGAGGGGTTGCATCCCATCCCAAAGAATCCAATCTCATCTCACTCTCATCCCATCACAACAATCTATCTATCTAGTTTAGTTCTGTTCTTAGTTGAGTTCTTGTTCCTGTTGTTGAAGTTTGAAGTTATATTTGAAGTTTGAAGTTTGAAGTTCATCGATTACTTGAAGAGAAACTCTTTCTCTTCCTAGAGAAGCTTTCTAAAACCCTTTACTCTATTGCTTTTATGAAATCTATTATGTCTTGTGTTTCAATTAATATGTGTGAGTAATCTATTAGTTAGGCTAAGGTGATTCAAGGGAATTCATGAATCACTGAAATTAATGTGTTAATCAAGGGAAAATAATCATCTGGTTCTTCATCTATATTAATCTTAATGCTTGAATTAGAAGGTACACCTAGTTCATGATTAATAGGAAATTAACACACCAAAAGTGATAGTTAAAATCCCGAAAAGAATCTAGATGAGCAAAGTTCTGTAACCAACGAGAGTTGTTGTTATAGACTTTGTGAACATATCGAACCTGTTAAGAATGCATGTTTAGGATTATGAATATGGCGAGAGTTGATATTTGAAATCCTATAACATAGGGTTTAGTACTGCGAGAGTAGGCTAAACTATTTGAAGTTGTTTGAGTTCAAGAACGGTTCTAAATCATATTCCTTGATTAATACTTGTTTCATGATAAATGTATTTCCCGAGAATCACCCAAAGCCTAACGCCTTTTTATCATAAATCAATTTAAATCATTAGCAAGTGTGACAACCAAACAAACAACAAAACCCCTCATATCTGTTCTAGCTTAATTCTACTCTCAAAGTTCCATAGTGTAACCTTGGTCCTTCTGGATTCGATCCCTAAGTACTACCGCGCATTACCGTGCACTTGCGGTTGGTTTTTAGTGGTAAAACCTGAGCACATCAAGTTTTTGGCGCCGTTGCCGGGGACCAATAGCGTTACCTTTGGAACTAGGACTGGAGTCTAGTCTAGAACCCTATTACAAAAAAAAAATATATATTTTCGATATTACTAATAAACTCCTTCTTGATTTTCTTGTGAGTGTTGCAGGTATATGAACACGAGAAGCCGAAGTTCTGAAGAATTAGCGGTTGTTTCTAACGAGGAACTTGCAAGAATAGAAAGAGAGAACAACATAAGGAGAAGGAACATGGCTGGAATACATAACCAGCATGGTGAACCCCAAAACATCCAAAATCTTCCTATAGATGATGATCAAAACGCTGCTGCTGCTGCTGCTGCCGGAGTGTTCAGACAACCCCAACCCCTTCCTAATCCAGGACAGAGACGAGATCAACCTCGCCCCATTGGAGCTGTCGACACTCCGCACACCTATTACCATAACCGATCAGCAATACAACCTCCTCCGATCAACAGGCAAGACTACGAGATCAAACCTCAAACTATAGCTCTGGTCAGACAGAGCATGTTCTATGGTCTCCCGTCCGAAAGCCCTATGGATCATATAGAGACCATTGAGGAGATCAGCAGCACAACAAGATCAAATGGAGTTCCCGCTGATTATCTACGGTGCAAGCTGTTTTCATTCTCTCTTGGAGACAAAGCAATGAGATGGCTGAAATCTCTACCTCCAGGATCTATCACAACATGGGAGCAATGCAGAGCCATCTTCCTGGACAAATTCTACACCAAACAGAAGACGGCCAGTCTAAGGAGCAAGATCACCAGCTTCAGACAAAATGACTCTGAACCAGTGAGTGAAGCGTGGGCAAGATTTAAAGAGTACCAAAGAGAGTGCCCGCATCATGGATACTCAGACGAGCATATCCTCAACATCTTCTATGATGGAGCAAGCTGGAATGTCAAGAACTCTCTCAACGCAGCCAGCAATGGAGATTTCATGACAAGGAACCAAGAGGAAGCTTACACTTTGATAGAAAATCTTGCCACAAGCTCCAGTAACCTGAGTGAGGAATATGATAGATCAAGGAAAGGTGGGAACTCAGAGAGCAAGAAACTAGAAGAGATGAGCGCAAAGATCGACATGCTTATGCAAAGAGATCAAAGGGCAGTCAATGCCGTTGAAAGTTATGGCGAAGGGGCTTTCTATTTTCCCAATCAAGAGCCACAAGATAAACAAGCTGCAGTCAACTTCGTGGATGGCCAAAATCTTGAACAACAAGCTGTGAACTACATAGGTGGACAGAACTATCCACAAAACAGAGGATTCCAACAACCAGCTTATGGACAGAACCAAGCACCGAGGATCCCACAGGGACAACAAGCCTATCGACACCCAAACTACGGGCAGAACCAACCATTTGGGCAAGGCTTGGGGCAAAACGGTAACCAGAACGCAAACTTCAACCAAGGAGGGTACCAACAGAAGCAACCTTTCAACTATTTCCAACCGCAGAATCAAGCCCAAGCTCAAACCGGTGGAAGCTCCGCTCCAGCTGCTCAAGAATCTAAGCTTGAGGCAATGATGCAACAGTTGATTCTCAACCAACAGAAATCAGCAACAGAGATCAACAAGAAGGTTGACACCATATTCCATGACATGAACAACATATGGGAATCTCTTTCCGCACATGTCAAGAAGCTGGAGACTCAAGTTGCTCAAACTGCAGAAGCTGTCCAAAGACCGAATGGGGTTCTTCCTGGAAGAGGAGAACATAACCCAAGAAAAGACCACTGCAACGTTGTCATCTCTGCTGAAGATGAAGTGCCAGATCATGTGAGAGAGGTGGACGAGATTGAAAGACTCCTCTATGGATCTGCACTTGTGCAGGATGAGGTACACATTGTAGCCAAGGCTGATGCTCAAACCGTGGAGAAGGTTGAGAAAAAGGTTGTGCAGCCAGTTGGAGTGAAAGCTATGATATCACCTTATGTCAAACTCCCATATCCGAAGAAGGTTATCACTAAGGCTCAAAAGAAGGTCATCTCCAAGTTCAGAAAAGACTTAAGTGACATCGGAGTTAAGCTTCCAGAGCTTAATACAATGCAAGAAGCCTATGTCCAAATGATGCTCATCAAGGACATTCTAGATCACAAAGGAGAAGTAGCGGAGCTTCTAGACGTCTCTACAGCAATGATCGATCGACAAGTCCCACCAAAGTCTCTCCCTAAGCTAGAGTCACCAGGGAAGTTCACACTGTCTTGTTCCCTTGGTAAAATAACCATGAATGATGCTCTTGTGGATAGTGGTGCCAATGTCAATGTCATCTCAATGGAAATGGTGAAGAAACTCGGTATTGAAAGCATGGAGCCAAACAAAACCTCTCTCATGTTTGGGGATTCGTCTTCCACAACCCCCACAGGCCTCATCAAGGATTTTCCTTTGAAAATTGGAGGATGCACGATCCCTATAGACCTCACAGTTGTAAAGATGGCAACTACGAAAAGAGTTCCTTTGGTCCTTGGTACTCCATTTCTCGCAACAGTTGGAGCATGTATTGACTTCTCAAATAAGAAGGTCACACTCGTCAATGTCAACAAGGCTGTCTCCTACCCGATCCAGTCTTCAATGAATGCTGGTTATTGTGGAACAATCACTCGTGAAAACACATCACCCGAGAAAGAAGTGAAACCCTATGATGAAGTTGTGTTATGGAGTCACGATGGAAGCAAGTTTGTGGAGAACGGTCAACGCCTCAAACCACACCTCGCCTACACTGAACCCCCTGGAAGAGAAGACAATGTCTCCCTGGGAGAACCGACCCAAAGTTAAAGAACCAATCGAAAGTCAAGCTAACGACTGTAAACAAGCGCTTGGTGGGAGGCAACCCACTGGTAAGTGTGAGTAAATTTCATTTTTGTTTTTAAAATATAAAAAATATAAAAACAAATATATATAAAAATATATAAAAAAAAAAAAAAAAAAAATGGCGATGAGGACTGAGGACACCGGTACATCTGGAGCCGCAGATGAGGACTAAGGCTACCACCGCCCAGTATGGTCAAGTGTTCTTTTACGCGCTATTTACTATTTTTATTTGACATTTTTATGATCTGATTTTTCAGTGGTTACACCAGGGACGGTGTAAACTAAGTCTGGGGGGGAGTACTTATCGTACTCTCATTTTGAGTCTGCTACTTATTTCTTTTTCAGGATTTCTTTTGGTTTAATTTTAGTTTTGTGTGATTTATTTTGATTCATATTTTGCTTTGCCTCCTAAACAACCTAATAACTAATATCTGAGTACCATTCTTTGAGCTACAAACTGCAGATTGTGAAACATGGAAAGAATCCACAAAACTTTGATCAACCAACATCCATGCTTGCAAGAGTAACCAAAGGATCCAAACTGACCGACCATTCAATCTACTCAAAATTTTCTCATCTTGGGGCTTGGTATACACATGATCGGAATCTCTCTTCAGGACTAAGGAAACAACGAAGTCTATACCAATCCGGTTCCCCTCTCTTTCCCCTTCAATAAAAAGAAAAAGAAGATAAGTAAATCATCTACAACTTTTAAGAAGTAAACCAAGACAAAAATCAACTTGGGAAACATGATGATAAATCATAACTCAGTATGATTTGAAGGATAAAGGTCAAAAAGAAGTGATCAGGGCTTGGTGGCTACAACCATTAAGACTTGCATCATGGAAGCCTGTCCAAAATCTCGGTCAATTAAAAAAATACCAAGTACCCTCGAAATAAAGGGAGACATTGACTGAGTGGAGCGAGAAGAAAGAGGGGAAATGAACCGGAAAAGACCAATCGCGTTGTCAAAAGCCTGAAAGAGTAAGAATCCATGAGTCTTTTGATCGATATCCCCAAGATGAGACCGCACCTTAAATTCTAAAAAGGTCGGCAGTGGAAACTTTGGACACTTCTTGCAAAGCTGTGGTTTGAAGATAGTTGAGAAATAAGGATGGGGTAAAAGTACGTGGAATCCTTCCTAAATGTTGGTACTAACTGATGTGGTTTAAAACCAACATATGGTGAAAATGGTTGTTTGCAGGTATTAGCTGTTTTTCTTGTCGGATATTTGCTTGAGGGCAAGCAAATGTTCAAGTCTGGGGGGATTGATGTATCTAGGTTTTTACGTGTTTAGTTGTCTGTTTCATTATGTTTTTCTCGGTTATTCGCTTGTTTTCGTTTGTGTTTCAGGTAATTAGGTAATAAAGCGCGTTAGGAACCATTGGCAACTACATACTGGAATTCCGAAGAAATCCGTACCAATCGGAAGGAGTTAGAGCAAGAAACGAACAACGGATCAAGCCGAAAGACAAATCACAAAGTCCAATCGATCGATGGCGTTTTACTATAAAAACCCATCGATCGATGCATAACTGCGGAAGAAGCCGAGCTAAAGTGATCGATCGATTGTACAACACAATCGATCGATTGAACCAAACTCCAAAATCGTACCATCATGCATCGATCGATGCATTTTCATCCAAAAATGCATCGATCGATTGACGTCCCGCGGCCACCAACTTCACCAACCCAATCCCACTTCACCAAGAACTCCACTTGACAGCTACACCAACTCACCTTTCATTATTATGTCTGGAGCTTTTGGAGGCCTTCACCTGTGTATAAATAGAGGGGTTGCATCCCATCCCAAAGAATCCAATCTCATCTCACTCTCATCCCATCACAACACAATCTATCTATCTTAGTTTTAGTTCTTGTTCTTAGTTTGAGTTCTTGTTCCTGTTGTTGAAGTTTGAAGTTATATTTGAAGTTTGAAGTTTGAAGTTCATCGATTACTTGAAGAGAAACTCTTTCTCTTCCTAGAGAAGCTTTCTAAAACCCTTTACTCTATTGCTTTTATGAAATCTATTATGTCTTGTGTTTCAATTAATATGTGTGAGTAATCTATTAGTTAGGCTAAGGTGATTCAAGGGAATTCATGAATCACTGAAATTAATGTGTTAATCAAGGGAAAATAATCATCTGGTTCTTCATCTATATTAATCTTAATGCTTGAATTAGAAGGTACACCTAGTTCATGATTAATAGGAAATTAACACACCAAAAGTGATAGTTAAAATCCCGAAAAGAATCTAGATGAGCAAAGTTCTGTAACCAACGAGAGTTGTTGTTATAGACTTTGTGAACATATCGAACCTGTTAAGAATGCATGTTTAGGATTATGAATATGGCGAGAGTTGATATTTGAAATCCTATAACATAGGGTTTAGTACTGCAAGAGTAGGCTAAACTATTTGAAGTTGTTTGAGTTCAAGAACGGTTCTAAATCATATTCCTTGATTAATACTTGTTTCATGATAAATGTATTTCCCGAGAATCACCCAAAGCCTAACGCCTTTTTATCATAAATCAATTTAAATCATTAGCAAGTGTGACAACCAAACAAACAACAAAACCCCTCATATCTGTTCTAGCTTAATTCTACTCTCAAAGTTCCATAGTGTAACCTTGGTCCTTGTGGATTCGATCCCTAAGTACTACCGCGCATTACCGTGCACTTGCGGTTGGTTTTTAGTGGTAAAACCTGAGCACATCAAACAACAACATATAACGGAATCCGGAATAGGAGGATGTTGTTGTTGGACCCATTAAGTCACTATGAACCTTCTCCAAAGGACCACTGCATCTTGAGGTTGATTGATCAAATGGAAGTCTATGTGACTTTCCATATTGACAACCTTCACAAACTTTCCCTCCATCTTGAATCTTCAACTTTGGAAGCCCGTGAACCAAGTCTTTATTCACCATTACTTTTAGCTTGGTCATATTGATATGACCAAGTCTTGCGTGCCAAATAGAAGCATTATCATTTGTACTCATCTTCTCCACATAGGCATGTGACGCCGATAAAACATATAAGTCCTTAACCCGTGCTCCAGTGTGAACAACGTCCGCCTTTAACTCTTTAATATTCTTTAAAAATTTAACATCTCTTGGACCAAATAGAACATAGTTACCTGAGTCAACCGCATTCACCACCGAAAGAAGATTCTTCTTAACTCCAGGGACATGGTAAACATTCTTGAGGGTGATTGGTTCTCCATCATCTCCTTTGATGACAACGGTCCCTTCCTTCTCAATTCGATGGATTGAATTGTCCGCAGTAATAATGGCTTCTTTCCCGTCATGATGTTGAAGACTAGAAAATAACTTCTCATCTCCGGTAATATGATGGCTACAACCTGAATCCACAATCCAATCATTTCCCAAATTTTTAGTTGTGGATGTACCTTGATGTGCAGCTTCCACCGTGAAGCATTTCCCCCATTGTTCGTCTTCAGTATGACTTCTTTTCTCCGCCATATTTGTTTCCTTCAACTTGACTCGACAATCCTTTTTGAAATGCCCAATCTTTCCACACCGGTAGCACTTGAATTTTTTCTTATCTCCTATGGAAGGTCCATCATTGTTTCTTGGACAACCATCTCTCATTTTAACCTTAAAATTTTGTTGTCTCCGGGCTACAAATGCACTTCCCGAGTCATCCGTGATTTTGACTCCTGACATTTGCATGGCTAGGGACTCTTGCGAAGCTAGCAGATTTTCAAACTCTTCCAAGGAAGGCTGTGTAGCCCATCCTTGAACTGAAGTCACAAACGGTGTATACTCGGGCCGTAAACCTCGAATAATATACCGCTTTAACCGTGATTCAGAAATAGACTCCTCTGGATTTAGAGTATTAATCTCAGAGCATAGATTTTTCACCTTAATGAAAAAATCTGAGATTGAAGACTCCCCCTGCTTTGCATTTGCAAGCTCGTTCTCCAATAGTTGTAGCCTGGCCTCATTCTTCTTGTTGAACAATTGATCTAATGCTTGCCAAATTGAACTAGCAGAAGTACACTTTGAGACATGCTCAAATATGCTTGAAGATATGGACCTCTTCAAAGCAAACTCCGCCTTGGCATTCTTCCGTGTCCACTCCTTTGTCGCTTCCGCGGTTGCAGCATTTTCCCTTGGTGGTGTTGTGCTACTACCACCGACGACATCCCATAAGTCCTCACTCACCAAGTATGACTCCATGCATGACTTCCATAACCGGTAGTTAGATTGGTTTAAGATTTCCATTCCCAATCCAACAACACGACCCGTTGATTCCATACTTAGAATAAACCCGAGCTCTCTTTAAATCGATCTTGATTAAGGACAAGATTAGAATAGCTCTGATACCATGTAAAGAAAAAATCCTTATAGTGTTTAACACTAGCCCAAGACCGTAATACCCGAGAAACCCGAAAGAGTCAAGAGAATTTCTAAGTATGAAGATTAATGTGGAAGAACTCTCAAAGAGATTTAGAGAACTTTGGGTGGAACACTCTTTCTTTCTCAAAGAAAACTTCTTATTATTATTCAACTTCTTATTTACAAATGAGAGAGGAATGAGCTATTTATAGGCTCCAAAAGTACAAAATATCTTACAAACCTAATCATAATATCTAGATTTTTCTATCATAATATCTAGATTTTTTTTTTACAAAAATATCTAGATTTTTCTACCACAAACTCCTTACTTTCTAGATATTTTATCAAATTAAAACTTCTAGAATATGGGCTTAATTTGGGTTTAGTCCAATAAGAGATTTTAGATTATAAACCCATAATCAAGCAAAAACCCAAAATCAAGTTTAACTTCAATAAATCATAACAACGAAAATTTTATTTTATAACGACACTCGATAATATGTTGAAATAGATGAAGTAGAATTCCATAAACTTGCTTATATTTCATATAAACAAGCATACAATTCTATCTTAATACATTGATCTTTATGAGCTTAAAACATAGAACTCTAAGATCATAACAATTTACCATTCATTTACACACAAGATTTGTTATCAGTTATGTTAACTAGTTCTCCAATGGATCTCAGTGTGAATAACGTACGCCGTTCTTGAACTGATAAGATAGTATTAATTCTGGTTAATCCTTCCATTGTGAACAACGTCATCTAGATTTATGTCTACATGTTCCAGTTCCTCCTACATAGAAGATCAAGCCAATATATAAGTTGAAATGGAGCCAAACCATTTGAGTTCTTGATCAGATCCGTAGTAAATGCCTTCTCTATAATTTACTCATTGTTTCTATAGTTTAAGACTTTCATCTTTGAATGGCACATACCTGATCTAACTCTAGTTTTCCTTTTGTTTCTTCTCCTGTAAGTCTTGAGTTCTTGATCAGATCTAGTGTAAACGACTTCTTCTCTCCCGGGTTAACTTTATGCAAAGGGATCATCTGGATTCCCAATCTATCATGCCCACCAACCTATTGATGAAGAAAGCAGGTTTAGTAAGGAGTTACACAATACATTGAACTAGAGAAGAGATGCTGAGACCTTGTCCCAGTCAAAGACTTCTAGTTGAAGGACTTGTGATATTGGGTCCTTCACAGTAAGCTTGAGGTGTTGGTTTAAGTTCCTCTTCTTTATAGTGGTTTTCTTTGCTGGACGCTTTACTCTGGTCAAGATATGTATGTATAGCTATTAATACGTCACAAATTTTCAAAATAGTATAGCCATTGTATATATGACATATGGTACAATAATTTGATGAAGATTGTACTATGATTGGATAGCTACCATAAGTTCATTGTCCACCATGTGATTGTGTCCTTCTACGTGTTTATATTCTGTTTCACTTTCATCATTTTGGCAAAGTTAAACTTTACAATTAACCAACTATTTATAATAAAAAAAGCATCCAAAACAAGTTTATAAAATGTTATTCAGCTCCTATTAGCCAAAATATTTGTAATGCAACAAAAAAAACGAAAAACCATGGACATCATCCTTTAATCGATGTAAAACATACAAATCGACTATGTAAGTGAATATGTATGTGTTGTGAAATCGCAAGTGAAACTATATGCAATCGTCAAGGCGTAAAACTAAAAAGAAGGCGATTCTAGCAAAATACTATTTCGTTTTGAGTTTCTGATCATTGTGTGAATAAATGTTAATAAATCCTAAAGGTCGCTTTATATATAGGTAATAAAGATTAGAGACTATATAATTCCTGGTGTAGAGAGATGTTATTTCTCTTACTACCTCTCGTGTTGATGACTTTAACAATTTGATGTACTCAACACTCGAATCCTTTTGGTCCTAACCTTCTTTCAGAGAAATTTATTTTTTTATTGACTGATTCAGAGAAAAATTAAACGAAAATGTATTCACATGTTCTCTTCTTAGAAGAAATAAATAAATTAAAAGCAAAGAGACAAATGTTTTCTCAGGCTTAATCACTTGAAAACAAAGTTCTGGTACAACGGACAACACACCATAATGTTTGATTTGATTTGGCATAAAACCATATTTAATTCTAATATATTAGAAAAATAGAATAACAGAGGATTAAGAACAAGTGATAGATCAGAAAAAGTAGCTACAAGATAATCGTGGAACTGAGATTATGACTATACATATTTATAACAGATGGTAAAAACATTTAAAATCACATAAGTCTTCGATTTGGGTTCAAGATCTTGTTGTTCTTGATCATCGCATTACCTATATAAGGACCCGATTTGAATGGGGACTAAAGAATACCACATGATCCTGGAAAATACAGCTCAGATATTGCACAACTTTATACATCAATTCATCAATACACAAGCTAAGATATTCAAAGACAAAATAGTTACCAATTCACTCTAATTAAGGCCCTAATCCGTTAAAGAAAAATATGTATAACATACAAAATGAATTTGATATGTATAGGTAAAACACACACATATCTATTCTATTAAAATAGAAGTCACAACTTCATTTCATGTGTGATTTTTTAAAAATGGATCCTCCCTAGAAAATCTGATTTCATTTATTCCTTAATAACATGTAACCACTTATTCTAATAATAATGTTTATATATATATATATCTCGACAAATATTTGTTATCTACAACAACTACACTTCTAAAAATACGTTATGCTAACTATAATAGATTCTTCATATATATTAACATATACGACATACATTAATGACTTCCCTACTACATATTAACATATACGACAACATTCATGCATTTTTCGACATAATCAATAAAATCGTATTGTCTTCCACTACATAAACATCATATTAATTATAAATCTGTACTTACGTTTACAAATATTTTCTACATTTGACTATACATACTGAAAATCCCAATGAAACCATATCTCACTGTCAATTATTCATAGCAAAACTATAGCTAGATCACAAAAGATAGAATCATACCATAACTGAGACCCGTGATTTTCATATTGTTTACATATTTGCAATGAATAAGATAAACTAATTATCTTTCCTAACTAATTTAAACAATCTTTTCGAAACCATCATTTGATTACAACTATAATATCTAAACATATATATACGTAACCATTTATTCTAATTTGCCATTACAACTGATTTGATATATCCTTATATCTATCATTAAAATACGAATATATTCCAAATACTCCTTCACAACTGAAAATAATATCCAATAAAAAATTGGGTTTTACAAAAGTACCAGCATTCATAAGCGATTATTTTGATGAAAAATATTTTTTATAAAATCCGTACATGTTTTGAAATGTTATATACACATTTGAATGTATGTGATAATTATACAATATGACATTCTTGAAGTAGAAAACAATTGTTTTGTAAATATAAATGAAAAATAACACCCGCTCGGTCGACCGGGTCAAGATCTAGTATAATATTAATAAAGCTGTAAAAAGCATTTTCATACACATAACAAAAGATTAGTAAAAGTAAATCAAGAGAGGAATTTAGTTTCTTGTGTATTACCAAAGATTCATCATTCTATAGGTTTAGGCATTGTGTAGCCATCGGTTGTTGATGCAGCATCATCAAGATTCTCATATACATTAAACCCCTAATTAAAAACTAGGAGATTTTTCAATTTCCATGTGAATCTTGATGGCGCTGCACCTACAAAAAACGACTGATGATGAGCTGTCTTCCACGGATCCGCTGAGAACTTCTATCAAATTTACACGGACACACTCTCAAGAGATCGATCGAGTATATATATATATATATATATATATATTATTGTTTGAAAATGGAACAAAACGGAATTTGATTGAACAAACAAAAATAATAATCTCAAACTAGTAGGTTGAAAAAAATCTGACTTATTTTTTCGATGTCTATTCACTTTGAGAAGAAGAAAAATGAAGAACATGAAGAAAGCAATCTGAGATACGGAAAGTAAATATAGCTATATATATATATATATAGATATATAGAGGAGAATACATCTAAGGGCGACGTGTCTACCTATAATTGGTTCGTTTCGTCATACAAAAGATATGGAATATTTTTTTTACTCCGTAAGAATTTTTTTTTAAAAAAAACATATAAGATGCCAAACCAAAAAAAAAAGGGGAACAAAAGATCTAAAAGTAATTGCGTGAAAAAAATAACAAGAGATGATCCTTAAAAAACGTAGCATATATAGGTCCAAGATATAATAACTAACAGTAACTAATACTGACTGGTTAGTTAATTTTCTGATCTGTCGATCGAAACTCTCAGACCCAACAAAACATTGAGAAACAATCTTGTACTAACTTTCTACCATAAATGCTTATCTAAACTTTAAATTATTTATTTATGAGAGAAGAGTAGTACGTATATATATACTTATATTCACAGGCGTCATAAGCATAGGAAGAGGAGAAAGAGAGGAAGTGAGATGGGCAAGTGAAGTAGAGGCCTGGAGTTATGTATTTATAGTGACAGAATAGCTTTGGTGAATCAATTTTCTCGGATAGTTGTTTTTAAGTTGTTTTAAATCAAATAGTACCTATAAAATATGACCGAAATAACTTTTTTTTTATTTTAATTTTTTTACTTTTTTACAAATTTTAAATTCACCTCCAAAACTGCATCTTATTACTCTAAAACCTAAATCTAAATTAGTTAACCATATAGGTATAAATATATATTTACAACTTTTAATAAAATCTATTATCTTTTTGAAAATTATTTCTGTGACAAAAACATTTATAGAACTATCATAGTATATTCCAATTTGTGTAGATACATTAGTATTTTGGTTAAGATAAATTTTCTAAACAATAATTAATGACACCACGTTTGAATAGTCCATTTACAAGTTTCTTTATATATTTGATATGATGCGGTGTTTACATGTAATTTTTTTTGCTAATAGTAATTTCTATTGTTTATCGCTGATACAATAATATAGTAGAGTTGCTAATTTTGTAATCCATGATTTGTATGTTTTGCGTACACTGGAAAACATATGCATATTGTCACGTAGTTTTTACACCTCCTTGTTCACATTTGATCCGAGTAAGTGAATGGTATATAAACTAATCTAACATAAACTCTTGGGATACATATATAGTAAATTCCGCTAAATGATCATAAAGATTTATGTTAGAACTTAGAACATGTGAGAGTGCCAGCACTGCAAAAGTATTGATCTGGTTGAATAATGAAATGATCAGATCAATACGTTCACTGAAAGGAATAATCACGTGTTATATCTTTTCTTTTTGTCACAAAACACTTATATTAAAACTAAAAGTCAATTGAGTTTAAACGGTTATAACCGGAGACAGGATCTATGGTTAGACAATAAACGCAAACTACAACAATAAAAGTGATAAAGGTGTTAAAGGAATGAAAAAACCATAGAGATCCTTCACCTGAGACTCTAAAATTGATGTTTCTAAGAACATACTAAAGTTGGGATATAAATCGACAACATAAAATCCTAAACAGCGGATTTAAAAAGGGTTAGGTGGACACCAATACTGATGATAAGAGACTCTCCTTTACCAGTAAATCAACACTGATTGATGATAAGAGACTCTCCTTTACCAATAAATTTTAGGACAACTTATGATGATTTGCCATCTCCATTAAGAAAACTTATATTTTTGGGTATAAAAGTACAAGTTCAATAATCCATGGTTTAACTTATCGTCGACTCTTAGTTAATCTAGAGCACTAATTGCATCGATCAGTTAGATAACATGAGCATTAGGAAAAGGAAAAATGTTTAGATATATAAGTTAATAAATCAATTGATTTGGATTGGAACTGAGTGTGTAAACACGTAAAGTGCTAAAGGGCAAGTTGATCGTAAACATAGTACACTACAGATCAACCAAGAGAGATTCTTTGTCTCCCACACTTTCACCTGAAGATCACCAAAAAGCCGCAAGCCTAGAAACCAAAACCACTACGCATATGTATATACCAGTTTCCTTCTTTAATTAACACTACTATTTTTATTTTTAAAAAATAATTAAACAACTAAAATTAATAAATATTCATATGCATCCATTTATCTCATTTAAAATCAATATTAATTTTCTTATCAATTCCTACCACTGATAAATTCGACTTTTTAAAAAGCTTTAGCTGTGAAATATTTTCGTACATGTTTTCATGTTTATAGTTACAATAATAATTACTTAGAAAAACTAAATGTAGGTAAGTTCCACTTTTTCGTTGCGTTCTTTTTGCCGAAGTGATGTCTCCTCTCTAAAAGCTGATATATATAATATTTTCAAAAGCTGATATATAATACTTTCAAAATTCATGTTTTAGAAAAAAAATTATTTCATAATGTTACATTTTCAATCAATTAATTAATGATAAAATACAAATTTAAAATGTTAATTAAAATTTTAATGGTAAAAATTTATGGAGAATAGTTAACTACAGAAATTAAGACATTAATAACTAAAATTTTATATAAATTCTTAATAAATGGAAAATTCTAAAATATACATCTTCTTGAAATAGAAGGAATAATTTTTTTTTATGGCTTTGATGATGTGTAAACCTCAATACCGATCGTAAATGCTAAATCAGCATCCATGATCCGTTATCAAACTCTACCATTTAGTATTCTTGTAGGTAGATAGATATTAATAATTGTTTGAAATATTCATTTTCATTTTTTCTTTTTTATAAAGTCAGCAAATAGTTTTCAATAGAAAAGAACTTTGCAGACAACTATTTCGTTTGAGAAGATGGGTTAGCTACCCATGTCACGGCAGACAACCTGGTACGTTTGCATCGGTCCACGTTTTCATAGCTTTTATGTGGTTTTATATTCCATGATTCCGTATTTTCTACTTTATTTTTTTAGCACGAACTTAGACCATGAACATCGCTGGTTTCAGAAGGGGTTCTTAAAGGTGGGAAGGAGGTGGGGCCCACCATAATTTGTAAAAACCGCTTCCCAAACATGCCAAATAAGAGCCGACTATTTAGGGGTTTCTGCACTTTTTGCGGGCCCCACTGACACGTGGCGGCCCGCAATTGGTGCTTTTATAATTTTTTTTTTTAAAAAAAAAATTAGACAGAAAAAAAGAAAAAAAAGTAAAATAAGAACCCCCTCTTGGTATCACCGATGTTCATGCTCTTAATGGTATATCTTTTATTCTTTAGCTATAACGTTTTTGACATTATGATATTAGGTCAAGTATTTTGACTCAAGACTGATCAAGTGGAATCAGTGTGAACGCGGTATTTCATATACCATTCTATTCAGTTTGTTCGAATCTCTCGGAATGTACAAATATTTTTGGGTTAGGTTAAACAAATGTTTAAGCACCACCAATGGAATAATATTCAATATAATAATCCAAGTGGTACTGAGGTGTTAATTTACAGTTGTATTTACTATTTTATATTTATGTTCTATAAAGCTTTTCTCGAATCATGACAGTCCATTTTAGTAATTCTAAACTGTAGATGTGGTGATCATCTCTATATAACCACACCATATTCGTTGGATAATAATTACTTTTGCAATTAAAAATTATTTCAATTATGTTTGAAATTTTAAGTTCTGAAGTGATCTCTATATACAATTTCAAATTCCTTTTCGTATTAATTTAGATGATTATATCTCAATATTTAAGTTCTTATTAGAACATACGATTTTTGTGAACCACGCCTTGTTTCTTTTTCCATTTTGCTTAATTAAGGATCGTAAGTCAACTCAATGTGTTCACATGGTAACATGTTTATATCTAATCCACATGCATGATTACCATTTTTACTTCGTAATTTTTATGAAAGGGCGTCATTTCATATATTTACTACTACTTATGCAAGACCGTAAAAAAAATGTAATACGTTTTTCCAGTGTCATGTTTATTTATTTTATCATTGTGTTTACCCGTACGTCATGGACTCATGGTATTTAAGTTTCTCCCCATTTGAGAAGTTATCTTTTTTTGACAGAGAACATTTGAGATGTTAGTGTATATGTTTTTACTAAATCTAACAATTTCAATAAAAAATTTCATACCTGATATATTTTTAGAAGCACGGTATTTTAAAGAAAAATCTAGAATACAAAACTCTCTTCATTTTTATAGAAAATATTTAAGCCTTAGGGACGTTACAAAATTGAAGAAATATTGAAGCCTTCGAAAATATTTCAAACTTTAGATTTTTTTAACAGTTTGCCAAAAGCATTCGTACGACTGATTTAGGAAGACTGTAACATTTTGGTAATTTAAGAATTATAGCACAACTTTCTTCTTTTAAACTGTTGACTAGAAAAATAGTTCTATTAACATTTTTTTTGATCCACAAAAAGTTCTATTAATATAACATGGATATGTACTAGCATATTAGGATAGTAGGAAGAAAATACTTTTTTAATAATTGTAGGAAGAAATGAATACAGTTCCCCTAACTTGTTTTGCTCCAAAACTGTGGGCTGGTTAGAGCTATTTTATTAATCAATGCATGATTAGGTCATCCAAACGTTCTGACTTGGATCGCACTTGGAATCAGTTTCCAGTCTTTTGTTTTAATTTTTTTTTCTCAACTAAAATATTCGCACGTCTTTTTATGCATGGTCTAATCATAATAAAGTAAAATCCCTTAACTAAGTACATTTCGATTATCAATATATATAACTTTTCTAAATCGACCACACAAAAACTATATTTAATACTAATTTCACCTTGGCTAGGATATTTCTAAAATAGCATGGCTTATTATACATTGGCTAAGATATTTCTGTAATGATTAAAATTTAACTTTTTAGTTAATTACGCACATAGAGAAGTTTCAAAAAGAAAAAAAGGGTTTCAACGGCTTAACTAATTTATCCTCTATATCTTCCCTCACCATCATAGCGTGCATTAAATATTTAGTAGGAATTATTCTTTCATGTATTTTAATAAAATTTAGATATTTCAACTAAATCAAGTGTTATTAATTCTACTATTTTAAAATTTATTTAAAATATATATTAAAATCATATGTTATGGGTATTATGATTTATAAAAGTTAATAAATGTTATTCAATCATCTAGATTTACTAATGAAATTAATTTTATAATAAATTTGTATAGATTTTTCTGTTAAAAATACAAAGATTCATATTCGAAAGAAAATTTTCAAATTTATAAATATTAATTAAAATTTATATATTATATTTAAAAATTAATATATTTTACATTAATCTGTAAATATTATATAGATTTCTAAATATATAAACTAATAACGTTTTCTTAATAATGGTCTATGAGCTTAACCGACTAAACAAACGTTTCAGGCCCATGAAGATGGCTGCGAAAGAAGGAAGCAGGATATTCGTTGGTGGGTCATCGGCGGAGGTGACAGAGAAATTGCTTGCCACTAACTAGACTCTCCTAAAAAACTAGTATTGGGTGGATTATTCAGAGTTTAAAAATTGTGTTAACGTATTATTGATTTATTATATATATATATATATATTTATAAAAAACATTTTAGATTAAATTATAATTTTTGATGAGTTATCAAATATAGAAAACAAAAGAAATTAGATTAATTTGTAGATTTATATTAATACAATTATTTTATTTAACAGATATAAATTAATTTAAATCAATTTAGATTTTTTAACCAGTTTAAATCGTATAAATCTGATTTTAAGAAATTTCGTCTATGACCGAGTAGATGGATTTTAGAAGCATGATTTTATTATAGTGTGTGTTTGCCGTGTATCCCTGAATGTTATAGATGTTCTATCTATAGCAAGATTAAGCTTTCTGAAGACTAATAGGTACATTTTAAGCTTTGGTTTCTGATAGAATTGAACATTTTCAGTGATGAATAAATATAAGGTATGGCTGCTTGGAGCCTCTCTTGATTCGTGAATAGGAGTAGAGATGCGTGGAATTTTTTTTTAAAGTCTTTGTTTTCTTTTTTTTGTTTCATTATCCTTATTGATTGTCTTCCTTTTTTGTTTTCTGGATGCTGGTAATGTGCCACTGGAACACTGTAGATTAATGAATTAGGGATGGGACTGATCAGAGCTGCATGCATGGAAGGGACAGTGGCTATTCATTTGCTGGCAAGGGAGGCTTTGGTGGAGGTGGCTAACCATATAGACAACCACCATCTCAGATTCTCGAGCTTTTCTAATTTTAATCTTCTTTAATATTTGGCTTTCTACATTTAGCAAAAATCCATATAAAAGAAGAGAGAGGCAGTTTTTAACGCATAACCTCCAAGAAAATATATACTAAAACTTGTATAAATACATCAATGTTTTAAAGAAACAAAAAAAACAAGAAGAGTATAACATTTTCAAAAAAAAACAAATTAAATAAAAAAAATGAAACTATTCATAATAGCTCTAATTGTTTTAGGGGTTTGTATTGAAGATACGTTTGGGAAAAACTCATTTACGATCGTAAACAAGTTTCGAAGGCCTACAAAGCTCCTAGTCAAATGCTGGTCAGGAAACGACAAGTTTCAGACTCTATTCTTAATGAATGGGCAAGAAAAACATTGGAGATTCGACGATGCTTTTTTTCATGAGACAATCTTTCACTGTGAGATAAAGCATGGAGATCACTTTATGCATTTCCAAGAGTTCGTAGCTTATAGGTCAAAATGGAATGGCTCACTCAAGAATAAATCTAACGCCACTTGGTTAGCCGCTGAGAAAGGTCTCTACAAAATATGGGAACATAGGGCTCCTGAATTTATGTATCATTGGTTATAAGCCAGTTGTCTTATATATTAACCTGGTGCATGTGATGATTGGTTCATTTTTTTTATGTTTGAAGTTCTTGGATAGATTTCAATACTCACAATCTAGGCTTATGTATATATAATATTCGAGACTCTATATAATTGTATATATGTTTCATAATCTAATTAAGTTGTATATGTTGACAAAAAATAATAAGTTGCATATGGAATTTTTATGTTTACCACGTTAGTGATACTACTTTTCAATTTTACCTTCGTTAAATAGACATTTTTATAAATATCATTTTTTAAAAGGTAATTTAAAAAAAATAATAATTAGACTCTTAAATTTTACATTCTTAAATCCAGCCTCACCATATCCCACTCTTTAACTCTAAACCTTAATTATTAGATTAATTAACCTGAGAGTTATAAGTGTATTTTTTTCTGTAAAAATAAAAGTAAAACTGATTAAGGTAAAAATGAAAAGTGGTAGTAGAAATGTGGTATTTTTTTGACAATTTCCCTTGTATTATTTGAAAAAACCATATATGTTGTTTTGAATTATTACAAATGTATTGTTGATTTTAGCTGGGCTGACTATGCACTATATGTAATATTATTTAGATTTATTAACTCAAAATGATATTCTGGATTTATTTATTGTTATAATGATTATGTATGGGTTTTAAAATGATTTTAATTAAGTTGAAATCATATTTGCAATATTATTAATTTTGATGACATGGAATATCAGTTTAATGTATTTAGTTATTTTATTATGTATATAATCAACGAAGCTTGTTCTTGAATCTTGACCAAAAAAAATCATATAACATTTTCAAAGAAGTTATTCAATTTTATTTATTTATTACACAATTACGTAAATGAGAAGAAAAAAAAGTTCATGGAAAAATTATGATATTGCACAAAATATTAAGTACGGAGAGGACCATTATAGATTTTGATTAAGGGGTATATTTATAAACAAATATAATAACTTTTCGAGAGAGTTTACAATGTAAATATAATAACTACTGAAGATATAAGCTGCACTTGTTGATTGCTTGTTACTTGGTAATATTCTTGACGTGGAGTGGGTGCTCTTCACATCATGCATCCATGCATTAACGGAATCCGTATATACCTTCGATCTGCACATACACACCCCAACATGTGTTTATTTATGATACACATTTCTATTTATCTCTTTTCTTTTGTTATCTATATACGTAAAGTGAAATTTCTATAGTATTATGGTGGAAATATTCGATCATTTGAAACATATTTTGGAGATTTTACCGGTTGAATTGATATCACTATGTGCCAGTACTTATGTTATTCTCTCAAATCTCTCTTGAAGAACCGATTAAACTTGAGAAGACTTTAATAAACAATATATCAACATTTACAAGGAGAGATACAAACTAACAATGATCTCAGACTATGTATTTTTAAATATAGAACTTAAATCATTTAAAGTTTTAAATTAATTATATTTTATATAAATAAAACTAGAAGTATAATGTATGCTTTTGTGATAATCTATCTTGCAATGTCTATATTGAAGTGATGCCTAAAATTTGTTAAAATGCTCTCATCAAAGTGAAAACTAATTTAAACAAAAAAAAAGACTAACCAAGCTATTTGATATGTGATCACACCAAAACTAAACCGTTATACAGAGTAAGAAAACGGATAATGAAGTGGAACAAACATATATTACTATACAAATTGTCTAAAATTGCACATTTATTGTTTCAAATGGTTACAGACACAATAATAACAGAAGTAATAAAATTTAAGAGGCTAGAAAAAGACAAGTCCAAACATATTCACACACTTAAAAAGTTTTTTTTTACTCATATATTTTTTTGTTATATATGTGTGGTGACTCTCTTTGACTCCTCTCTTCCTATATCACTCACTATTTATGTATCCATCTCTCCACACATCTCTCTCCATCTCACACACATCTTCTTCTTTAACACATTACTATATATTCATCTCTTCATGATCAACACTAACAAAAATCCTTCTCATGTGTTAATCTTTATCTCTTGATCTTGATGGAAGCGCTCGAAGAGGCAATAGCAGCTTCAAAGGAGCAATCACTGATCCTTCAAGGGAAGAGAACAAAGCGACAACGTCCACAATCTCCTATTCCTTTCTCTATCTCCCCTCCTATAGTTTCTTGCCCCACACGCGACATTGAAGAGGAATACACTGATCTTGATTCCAAGGAAAATGCCTTGGAGAACCACAAGAAAGATGGTGTGATCACGTCTTCATCTTCTTCAGCCTCTTGGAGCCCCTCTAACAACAACCAAACATTGAAAGCCCAAGAAGACGTGGAAGATCTAGACATAGCCAGTTGTTTGATCCTCCTTTCCCAAGGCCACTCTCCTCCACAGCTCAAGATACCTAACCACGAAACAAACAACAATAACACTTATAGATTTAGCAGCAGGAGGTTTCTAGAGACTTCTTCATCTAATGGTGGTAAAGCCGGGTACTACGTATATCAATGCAAAACATGTGACCGGACCTTCTCTTCTTTTCAGGCTTTAGGTGGCCATAGAGCTAGCCACAAGAAACCTAAGGCCACCTCCTTTTACTCTAACCTCGACCACCTCAAGAACAACATCTACGAAAATGATTCACACGTCACAACCACAACTATTTACAATAACAACAATAACAATAGATCGTTTGTCATGCATGGTAAGGCAAGTAACAACAAGGTTCATGAATGTGGAATCTGTGGAGCCGAGTTTACGTCCGGACAAGCTTTAGGTGGCCACATGAGACGGCATAGAGGCGCGGTTGTTGTTACTCCCACTGTGACGGTGGCCTTAGCTGCAGCCAACACGGAGTTATCATTGTCTTCGATGTCGTTCGATCAAATACCGACAAAGAGAGCTAAGAAGACGGTCGTGTCATTGGATTTGGATCTGAATCTACCCGCACCGGAAGATGAGAATAGGGTCAACGGATTCAGCTTAGGTTTGAAGCAAAAAGATGAACAAGAACATGATCAACAGACGAAGCAAAGAGATGAACCAAAGTGTCTTGTCTTGTCTCCTCCTACTTTGGTGGATTGCCATTACTGATTTATTATTACTATATAACCTATAATCTTTATAAAAAAATTGGTTTCTATATCAAACGTTTTTTGCTTGTATAACCGATTCTTTGCTTGTTAAAGACTTGTGAGATTCTTTTTTTTTTTTTTTTTTTTTGTCTTTTTAAGTGGAATACTAAAATTTAATCACTTTGTTAGTACCGATCGTATATATATATATATTTTTTTTTTGTAAACAATTGTATAAAAATTGATATCACGTTCATTTATACTTTGGATCAAAATTGATATCACGATCTTGAATCATCATTCGCTGCCTTCAGATATACCTAACTATATCTATTCTCCGTCACCTCCAACAACGCTATGAACAAGGTGTGTTGGAATGTACTATTTGCTGTGTTCTAGTTTTGAAAATAGAGTAACGAATCCTTTTGTTTTCTACAGAATAAACAAGATAAGATATAGTGCATGCATTCATAAAAAAAAGACTCTACGATATTTTTGGAGAATAGTAAAAAAAATAGCTATAAAAAGCTGTAGTTTGACCCCCAAAAAAATAATAGAAATAGTGCATGCATTCATATATTTGTGCTTGAAGTAATTATTTGTATATACAGTTTTAGTATATATTATACATTGAACTTAGACCAATTTATAGTAAAAAGCAACCGTCACAAGATAAACAATACCATAATAGATCAAAAGATAATCTGTATCCAACAATACAAGTAGATTTAACAATATCTTTACCATTTCCAACATTTACCGTAAAATTCATAAAACAGAAGAGAAAACAGATCTTGTAACGCATAGCCTCCAAAGAGATATACACTAAAACTTCTTATATATAGAGCTAAAAAGCCACAAACAATCCAACATTTTCGAAAATCTTAAACACAAAATCAAAGTAAAAAAAAAATGAAACGTTTCATAATTGCTCTCATTGTTTTAGGGGCTTGTGTTGAAGACACGTTTGGGAAAAACTTGTTTGAGATCGTAAACAAGTTCCAAAAGACGACCAAGCTCAGAGTCCATTGCTATTCAGGTAACGACGACCTAGGGGTCCAATACTTGATGAATGGTCAAGAACAGCACTGGAGATTCAATGATGCGTTTTTTCATGCGACAGTCTTTAGATGTGAGTTAAAGCATGGATATCAATTCCAGAATTACCAAACATTTGTAGCTTATAACTCAAAATGGAAGAACGGGAACAATGCAAACGTGACATGGTTAGCTGTGGAAAGAGGTCTCTTCCAGATTTGGAATTATAGGACTCCTGAGTTTATGTATTCTTGGTTATAAAATTAGTTGTCTAATGTTTAACCACTTGGAACTGATGATGCTGCTGATGAAATGGATGATTGGTTAATTTTATGTTTGAAGTTCTTGTAATGCTTATTGATGTGTTTCACAAAAATATTCAAGCAATTTCCCTATTTTCAAATATAAACAAATATGTATCGTCTTTTGAATAATACTTCATTTGTTCCAAAATGTATTAATGTTTTTAATTAATATACACTTCATTTGTTCCAAAATGTATTAATGTTTTTAATTAATATACACTTCATTTGTTCCAAAATGTATTAATGTTTTTAATTAATATACAATTATTAAAATTATTTTTATATAAAATGTATCCTTAAAATGTAAATTAATTATTATTCAACTAATTACAAAAAACTATAAAATATGAAAATATTTTACATGTTGAAACATTACAAATTCTTTTAAACATCATACAATTCAAAATGTAGAAAGTATATTTGAATTTACCATCTATTTGATATATTCTATAATTCTGATATGAAAATTGTATGGTAATACAGTTTAGTCTTTTCAAATAATTTAAAGAGAAATACTATAAGATAAGTCTTTTAAGTTTTGTCACAAAAATAGTTTAGAAAAATAATCAAAATAAACTATAGTAGAGGGTATAAATATACATTTATAATTTTCTGAAACTAAATCATGCAGCTTCAAAGTACCCTTTCCTCAAAAGAGCGAGCCACATGTATGGAGCTATATCTGCTTCTTCCCAGTTCCAAACAAAGGACGGTGCAATCCGGCTACATGCATCGCAATCTTCAGGTTCGGTTCGCATTACTGCAGGTATGATCAGAATATCAAACATGACTCTAGCTGCGGATAGCAGTATGGGCTGGTCATATGACAAGAACGGTAACCTCAACGTAGTCCTGTCTTTGGGCTTGAGTTCCTCTAGAAGCAAGACTGGAGGAATCACAGCGACAAGAGCTGTATTGATATTCATGTGTTTTTGGGTTCTCTTACTCTCTGTTGGCTTCAAAATAGGAACCATGGTCTCTGCTCGGCGATAGCATCAAAAAGTTGAACCCTATGGCAGTGCTTTGCTACCCAATAGTTTGAATTCTCTTTACAGTTTCTAGCTTGAGCGTCAAGTAAGAACACAAAAACTATATGAAAGAAGCAAATGCAATGTTATGGTTGTTAATTGTTACCAACAGAAAGAACTCAATGGAAACAAAACTTCAACAAATTGAAATAAAGTTATTAAAAAACAAATGAAAATAAGTACTTCTAACTCCAAGCATTGTATACTGTCAAGACCCAAAGAAGAAACAAAGCTCCTAGAGAGCACTCTCTGCCTCACTCAAAAGATGATTTTGTGATCTCTTCATCTGAAAGCTTAAGCCTCCAACCAATAAATTAAAAACAGAACCAGAGTTAGGAACCAAGATTAGGTTCTATTCAGTGGCTCTCTCTGATGCTGAATCAACTTTCTGTTTTATCATCGTCTCAGCTTGTTGGATTGCTCTCTGTGACCCTGTGATACTCACTTTCCTGTCATTTTAACAAGGTTTAGACATGAGAGGTTCGTTTACAACTCCTCCAATAATGTTAGCTTTTTACCTATCAGTGGTTCCAGACATGAAATCGCCTCGGTCTGATATTTTTATTCGGGCACCAGTCATCTGAGTAATCTCCATGATGTTTCTTCCTCCCCTTCCAAGGACCAATCCTATATGCTCATCCGACACACCTATTGTCACCGTGGTACTAGCTTCTTCCTAGAATATATACCAAAAACAAACAACTTAAATACCACACCATTCATTCATATATCTGCAAAACGATACACCATACTATCCATAGCAGTAACAGTGAGATTCTTTCAAATATATGTATTTGCATAAATAGAGTGGATGATGGTGCAAAGAGACTAACCTTGTGGTTTTGATACTTGCCTCCAGAACCGTTGGGTGCGTAGTTAACTGAATTGTATCCGGCTGTTGCAACAGAAGGAAGCACATATGCATATGGATGACCATGAAAACCAGAGTTGAAAAGACCTAAAATGCCGAGTTGAAAGGAACTTACAAGACAAAATGGCTCAACAACAGGCAAGCATCATACAAAGTCCTCAAAATAAAAAGATTTTTCCATGTGGATGAAAGATATCAAACCCATTACTACCTTAGTTGACATCTCACAATCTAAAATTCAGAAGCAAATCCTACTCTAATCAGACACATACTTAGATTTTCCACATGAGTCTAACAAACCTAACTAAGCTAGTACTGAGTTGATATACCTGCATATGAATATGGGGAATGTACATTCTGGGAGTAGTGATCGTCCTCGGTAAGCTTAGCCAAAATCAAATCAATAGCCTGCATCTGCTCCTCAAAGGTTCCAGATAATGTGACTAGCCTATCACTCAAACCATAGAAGGTATTATCCAAAGGGGATATCTTAATACCAGCTTTAGATTCCTCAATAAATGACCTGTGCCAGAAGAAACAAATGTCTTTAACGGTTGGTGAAAGCTGAAGTCAAACAAAAAAATGCAACGCCATATTCTAGAACATCAAACTCTATTACTTCAAACTAATACTCCCTCCGTTCATTCTAGTTGTATTTTATTAAGAGAATATTTAATTTTACATATTTTCGAAATAAAAACATCATTACTTATAAACCTAATCACATTTCAACCAATAAAATAATAGAATAACATATAAAATTAATAAATTTTGCATTAAAATTATAAAACGATACTTATTTTGAAACGAAAATTTTACTCTACAACTACATCTAAATTGAAACGGAGCGAGTACATCTCTAATATCGACAAACCTCTTAGTACATGTTTTATGCATACAGTATACACTCAAAGCATGGAAAACAATCTTACTTAATGGTGGCCCCTCCTTTGCCAATGATGCCACCACAAGAACTATTAGGAACCACAAGTCTTAGTCTTCTCCTAGGCTCAACATCACTACCATCTTCAGCATGAAGCTAACCAAACAAATAGAAGAAAAAAAAGTCAAAACAGCTCTCTCATAAATTTGTGAGTCTAATCTAGTATCTACCTCACTGTGCAATTTATCAAGGATAAGTTCAAGTCCAGTGACGACTTCTTTAACAGAGCCAGATATCATAATAATCCTATCACTAGTCCCAGGGAAAAACTCTTGGTTACGTGAGAGCTGGATCCTTGCCCCGGACTTGCCCTGAAACTCAGTGATGGTGGAGCCTCCTTTACCAATGACGGAGCCAGCTGCCGCATTGGATACAAGGAACCGAATGTGCGTTGGCTTCTCCAAAGAGTCTAAAAAAGATCAATCATCAGCTCACAAACATGCGGATCGGATTAACGATATATCCAAAGGTTCTAAGTTAAGAGCGGATCGGATCGGGAGATACCAGATTCGGAAGGCTCGGGGGATCTGTTGGTCAGTTCTTCCGTGGTGGACTCCATTGCCGCTACAGAAGGATCGGATTAACAAAAACGAAAAGGCGAGTGAGAGAGATAGAATGATGATGATTGGAAAGTTACCAGAATTTGAATCTCCTCCTCCTGCTTCCGTCGCCGCCGCCACTTCTCGTGTTGGATTTGGGAAGTGAATGAAGGTGGGCGTGGCTCTGCTCTATCTATCCACTAGGCGGATTTGCGTATTCTATTATTTTCTTCTTTTTGTTTTTATTTAATTAAATCTTATTATTGACCAACTCTCAATTTTTTTTCCTATTTTGGTAGAGTATGAGACTATCTCTATATTTTTCTCTTAATAGAAAAACTCTATTATAAAATATTTTGATTTAAAGTTAATTTTTATAATATATTTTTCAATTTAAGAAAAATTATTTAGCTTTTCTTATATAATAGTAGTTGTAGTTTTTTTTTATCTTTACTGTAGCTTATTCGTAAAGACTTTGAAAACCATTAAAAATCTTTGTATCAATGTGAACGACAAAACACAATTATTTTCTAGCAGTCCGTACGAGACTATCCATCTTTAATTTTTTTATTCTTAGTACATAAATGATGTCTGAGTGATAAAAATTTTCTTTCAGGATTTTAATAGTAGTTGTAGTTCTTTCTTTAAAAAATGTTTTAAGTTCAAATTATATGCATGTAGTTACAGCTGTATCAACATTACATAGCATAATTTCCATTTTAGTTGGTGTTTAAAAATTTTACACAAAGATTAAAAAAAATATAAAATTTTATGTAATTTATCTTGATTACATAAAAATGTTTTAAAAAATATAATATTTTGTAATTGGTTACTAATTTCAAATAACATTAACTTTTATATAAATGTTGAGATCACCACTTATTTTGCAAAAAAAAAAAAAAAAAGAAAAAAAAATCTTCAAACCAAATAAATTGAAATATATGGATATTTATCATTCGAATTGCTCAATCCAAAATTCATTTGTATAGTTTCTGAATTAAAGAAAAAATTATTACCTAAAAAGGGAAGAATGTTGGGCTTTCATCGATTCATCCCTGTGTACAATTTCATGTCCAAATCATACTTGCATGGGCTGCATCTTACGTAGCCCAAAATATACAAGTCCATCATAGGCTGAATGAAGAAAAAAAAAATTAAGTTAAACTATCTGGTTTTCCGGCTTAACCGGTTTGACGTTTGATATATATATATTTTTCAACAAATTAGTAAAAACAAATAGCGTGATCATGTTGGAAACCAAATGTTTGTTTGTGTACTAAAGAACAAAATCTTTTTTTTTTTTTGCTACGAACAAGACAGCATTGTCTATAAGATGTTAGAGTTTGTTGTTTGTTAATAATGGAGAGGATGAATGTTAAAATGTGTAGACATGGCTCCTCTTTGGTCACAGTACCATTTTATAATTTCTATTTAAAAGCCATTAAATATGTTTGGTCTAATTCCATTTATGCTCTACCAATGTATATGTAACCTAAATTTATAAGCTATTTAATTACGTATTCATTGGATATATTCACAAAATATTTTTAAATACAAAATACTCCTTCCACTCCCCGTCTATATATGATTTCCAAGATTTTTTTTGGTAAGCAAATACTTAATTTATGCAACTATAATTCATCATCAACCAGAAAAAAACTATAATTCAGTTTATTTTACGCCAGTAGTTCAGTATGTTCTGGTAAAAGTTTACAGAATTAACGATGGTATATTGTACCAAACAAACTCAGCTAATTATTGTACCCCCAACATGTTGTATATACACTAATATTATAATAATAATGAATAATACTGATTTCATGTGCTGGATTAATAATCATGTTGATTTTTACGGCGTGTATAAATATATTATATTGTAGGGGCTTTTATGCACGATCTAATAAAATAAACCGGATCAAAACACAAACCAACAACGATCATAGAAGTTAATACTAAATTATGTATTTCATCATCATCGTGCTCATCCACCTTTATCTACATCGCATTTATAACAAGATCTCCATGAAAAGTAAATCTACATTGTAAACTGCACTACATTAATCAAATTTCTTAATAAGTAGTAGATATTGACAACGAAATTCTATAACTAAATCAGTAAGAGCATCCATCTTTCACTATTCACCTTTTTTCGGATTATTAAAAAAAAAAAGAAAAAAAATTCAACCATTCGAGGACCGTCACATGTCGCAAACAATGTAAGGATCAATCATTATTTAGAAATTTTAAGGATCGAATCTTTAACTTTTAGTAGGATCTACCGATTATTTAATTATTTTTTCCCTAATTACTCCCCTTAAGGAATTCTCATTGTGGGTGCTCTAAGAAACTCGATGTTTATAACTTATAAGTAAGGAACTCGTTCATGTTATTTTATTTATCTTATTTTTTTCTATTTGTTTGTTGTGTTTCAAAAATTGTTATTAGTTAGAGTTACGAGTTTGTGATTTTTTAAGTATCGAGTTATACTTAAAAATGTCACTAAATTCAGATTGACACTGGAATTCCTGTAATCACATAAGATTACTGAAGTACAGTATAATATTTAGTTTGAATATTGACATCCAAAATTCCGAGTTATTTGGGGTATGGGCATCCCTAATGATTTTTAGATTGATTATCCACAACAACATTAAAGTACATTTAATTACATTAATTTACAGATCCCAAAACCGTAATTATCGCTCTATCTGTCGGCACAAAAAAACTGTCAGAGATCAACATGAATTTCCGATCAACTTTACTCGATTACTATATTAGTTACCTTGAAAAATAAGCAACAATCTATTTTTTTTTACAAAATATTAATTTAAATATAGTTGGATCAAGGCATCATTATCTTTTTTTTTTGTGGCGTCTTTCACACAAGCACGCAAGACACTCAACCATTACATATCTAATCCTTACCAAATCAACACCTAAAACGCCATTATAGAATTCTAATAAACTTTTTTTTTACTTTTTATCATTTGAAATAACCTGATTTTATTAAGTAATTTTTATCTTATATGTTTTGGGACTTTTCAATATTACATTTCGAATTTCAGATAAACTTGACGATGATGTCATGTAAATTATATTTCATTTTTATCTTCTTTTTTTTGGCCAAACTATTTATTTTTATCTTACTACCATCAAAATGCGATGTTTATTAGATCGGATCATCGGGAGGCATAATCATGCACACCATGGTAAGTTGGTAACACATTATATAAATCTATCGTGGCCGACAATAATAATTGATTTCTAAGGGAACTTATTTTCATATATTAGTTACCATCATAGCATATGTTCCATTAATTAAAAAAATTAATGATTCAATTCATGATTTTCATATAATTCATTTTACAGAAGTGCATCAACAGCTGTTGTGAGAAAATATTGCTTGGCCACTGAACAAATAGTAATTTTCATGGGATTTCACTGTTCATTTTTTTATATGACTTCAGTTGGTTTTAGGAGAAATGCACTTAGTAATACAAATGTATACTTCTTCGAAAACGTACCACATTGTAAGATCTTAGCTTGAATTATTTTCTGAGTAATGTTAGAAGTGAACCGATCATCTATAATGTTAACCACCTGTACCAAAACTCAACCTCACAGGCCACTGTTCATTTCTCAGTCGAGATATTTTTTTTCCTGAATTGTTCCATTAATTGGTCTATTTTTTTTTACTAAAAGATGATATATCACATACTCAGTTCTAGATATGTGAAGTGATCTTTCGTTTACAAAACAGCTGAGGGAAAATATATTATTGAAAATATTCATAGTTCAAATGAAATTAGTAAGAAAAATAAAAAGATTCCATCGACCACATATGTATATTTATAGTGGCTCGACGTGTAAAGTTGAGAATCATTACATAAAATAAATAAAAATAGAAAAAAAACTATCGAAATGAAAGAACCTTTAACATGATTGTGGTTAATATCAATTATTGATTATCTCCGGGAACAAGAACGGAAACTTCTCCTTCGCCTAAGAGTCGACGTCGTGGTGGTTGTGGTGGTGGGAGATGACGTCATCTTCTGGTTGTAAACAGAGGAGAAGAAGCGATCTATCTCATCTTTGTTGACAATGATCTCAAACTTAGATGGCGTCAAAAGCTTCCTCTTGCAAGATCTGTAGACAAGAGACGAGGGAGGTGCACGGCGTTTCTGCGGTGGAGGAGGAGGAGTAGTGGCGGTGGAGGGAGGAATCTTGTGGTCGGAAGAAGTGGGAGTGGTGCAGCAGCCGCCACAGTCATCATCTCTGTTGTTGGATCGGATCTTGATGGGTGAAGGGAAATTAAACATGGGCAGATCTTGTAATAAATCAAGATCCATTTTCTATATATATATAAATAATAAACTGAAATGTTCTTGGAGGTTTTTTTTGTGTGTGTTCTCTGAACAAATCTTCTTAGAGAAGTGGACTTGTGGGTTTGTTATATATATGTGCTTTTGTCTTTACATACATGTTTTTCTTTTTGTAGATGTGTATTATATTTATCTTAATGTTAGAAAGATAAGAGATGAAAAAAAGAGACCACACTACTTCTACTTACACCTTTTGACAGGTAAAACTATATAACATTAGGGCATCATTAACCCTAAGCAGGGGCGAAGCTAGACCATTTAATTCATGGATGCACTTCTCGTAATAAAAATAAAAAGTGCATATAAAAGGGATTGAACTTGGGAAAGTATGGGTGCACAAACTACTTTTTACCATATGAACTGACAAACTTTTGATATTTTTACATACAAAACTTGAAATTTTAAAATAATTGTGGGTGCACGTGCCCCCACATCCTACAGTGTAGCTTCGCCACTGACCCTAAGAAACCCCATGGGTTTCTTAGTTTTTTTTTTTTTTTTTAAATTAACCAATCGCGAGTTGACACGTGTCAGTGGGGCCCGTGAACAGTGTAAGAAACTCTTAAAAACCGGTTCTTAACTTATAGTTTTTGTAACAGATCCTTACACTGTTCATGGGTCCCACGCCTTAAGAAACCCCCTTAAGGACCCCGGATAATGATGCTCTTACAAGTTAAGTAGTATATTACTAACCAGTTACAAAATTATGATACTTAGGGCACCCGCAATGGGGAGTCTTTAAGGGGGAGTATTTAGGAAAAAATAATTAAATAATTAGTGGACCTCATGAATAGTTAAGGATTCGATCCTTAAAATCTTTCTCTAAAGACCGATCTTTAGGGAGTCCTTACACTGTTTGCGGGTCCCTACGACACGTGGCGATCCGCGATTAGTTGATATTTTTTTTCTAATCTGAAAATGAAAAAAAAAAATGTGAATAGTTAAGGATTCCCGGTGGGTTTCACCGTTGCGGATGCTCTTAATTAAGCAATAAATTTGTACTTTATACCAAAGGCTTATCGTTATAAGATAAGCATTCTTCTTGACTAAAATAGTCTAAATAACAATGTAGTAATTTTTTTATAAATTTCGTAAAAACAAAAATTACAATGAATATGGGATAATATATATATATATATATATTATAAATATAAAAATATATATATTTCCTCTTTTTCAAAATAGATGATGTTTTGGAGACTTTTTAATGTTTCAAAATAGATGATATTTTGATATTTTATATTAATTTTAGTTTTATTGAAAATTGTATAACCATTGATATTTTATATTTAATTTTAAGGATTGGTTGGATGAATTTTGATTTATATTTTTAATGTTACTTTTTAAGAAATAATGTATATCTTAATTCTTTTGCATATACCAAAACATCAAGTATTTTAGAACGGATATAGTATATAACTGTATACACAAACTTTCAACTCTAACTTCTGATAACTATTTCAACTCTAACTTCTGATAACTATTTTTATCAGATAAAAAAAGTATCAATTATTTATACAGAAGACAAAGCAGCTAACATATATGCATCTCTCTACAGAGCGAGATAACAAAAGTCTTAATTGCAAAATTAAGGAAGCTAATAATTATAACGTAAAAAGCGGGCATATATTCGTGTGGTTAGATTGAGAGTTACGTCCACTAAAAAGAATCAAATCAAGAATATGGAGCCTAGCTATTTGTAAATAAGTAGTCTTACTTTAATTAGCAAAGAATAGTTTTCGAATTAATCAAATTTCTATCAATGCAATGTAGAGTAAACATGCATGTAAATTAACTTTTGGAAATATAAAATGTAAAAAAGAAATCAAATTCTACTAATGCGAATATAAACTTACCTGCAAATTTGTTGAAGTAGTAACATGCATAAATTAATCAAGCAGTATGCATACTAGTAGAAGGTTTGATTAGTTTATAATAATTAATTTTACTGGTAAGAAACTCAATACTATATAGAAATTAGGTTACAGTAACAAGGATTGAAATTTCAAATCAAAGTTTTTAATCTAGATCTAAACGTAAAGGTTGATTAGAATTTATGTCGTGTACGCTAAAGAAACTAGAGACATGTCATGTGTATAGGCTTTAAGACTTTTTGTTCATGCATGATATATCATTACATGCATATATTATACAAAATATATTCGTCATATTTACCTAATTTTTTACTAGGTGAAATCTATTAATATTACGATCTGGGATATAATTACGATCTGTTTAATTTTTCTTGTTCTGATCAATTAAGAATTAAGATCCATTAAGAAAGGAAGTAGCCTAATCCTTTTATTGATTAAGATACCATTGATATCTTTTTTACGATTCTTGTTGATTATGATATTTACTTTTGATCCACACGTTCGTTTTAATCATGCCTTTTTTTTATATATATGCCTTACAAGAGAGTAATATACAAAACTGTAACAAACTAAATTACTATATATAGTTATTTCAAACTAAAAGTCAGTATATTACATAATACATGATGTATACAGGTTTGGTTACGTATTATTGTACAGAGATTCTAACATCTAAAGATATACCGTATATCTTTAGATGTTAGAATCTCTGTACAATAATACGTAACCAAACCTGTATACATCATGTATTATGTAATATACTGACTTTTAGTTTGAAATAACTATATATAGTAATTTACCATGTGTTTACTTTTAGACGAAGCATGTGGTGATGTTGGGTAGATCTATGTAAGTGACTGGTAATATCAGACGGTGAAGGCCCAAACAAAGGTACATAAGAAAAACGATCTCTCTAATCTTTCCCAAGAATCTGAATATCATTATTGTCATTTTTTTTTCTTTACCAGTTTCTACTTTTTTTTTAACAGAAAAGTAGTTAAATTTTTTATAACTTCTACGTCGTGGACATGCATGGACAGTGGACACCTGTTTGTGAGCTAATTTGTTTTTTTTTAACTGAGCCAATACTTTTCTTTCTGATCAATCTTTCTGAACTTCTTTAGTTATTGACAACGAAAACAGCTTGTGTTGATGACTCGAGCGTTCGTGCCTTTCAATTTTTTTTTTTGTTGTTGAGGATTTTTTTTTGATAAACTTATTGGATGATTTGGTCGACTCGAGAGGAATGCACTTTTGATACAGAGTGGACTGATTACCACACTGTTTAATTCGAGTTTGAAATATTTTCCGATTAATGTCAGCAGATAAACCGATCATCTATTACGATCTACCATGTAAAATATTTGGACCGAAACTTAAATTTAGACTGACCAAATAATGATAATTCAATTCTAAAAAAAAAATCAAACTTAAAATTGATGTGGGTATACACCAAGTTCCAAAAAATTATCACGAGGCTACTCTCACTTGTGAGGATTTTGGTGTCACTAACCTAGCTCATATTTAAGATCAATAGACTAGTGATTTATATATAATGATGTGAAAGGAATTTAACTAACAGAAATACGTACATTACTGAAAAAAATAAAAACTAAATGTCGGTTTGAAAGAATTTGATGCGAGCATCTCTATGAACAAGAACCAATTCATACAATCCTCAACATGATATTATATTATTTTTTACTTGGCTGACATATGAATACAATTCATACGTGGTTAAGTTAGTTTTTAAAACATTTTATTTGTTGTAAAGTAGATGGAGACAAGCGAAGCAAGTAGAACGTAACGTGCATGTATCCCTAATAATTTGTTAATCCTCTTATATAATACTATCAAACTAGTTTCCAAAATTTTATTTCATTCCTAATATTCACCTAGTGGGTAATGATCATGAATCATGACGGTCCTATCTTGGATGTTTATGTTTCATACCCGATTGTCTTTTTAACAAATGTATTATCACTACCAAAACCTATATATATATAGCAAAAAAAAAACTATATAGAACTATTCACACCAAAAATATTATTTTCTATAAAAATAGTTTTATGTTCGACGAGATACAACCATAGGCCATTTTGCTAAAATGGTAAATATTAGTTTGAAGGAAAGTTAGAACGTACTGGGACCATCAATTTGTCTTCATGTTTTTTCGAGTGTCTCCGTATCATTTAATTTGTGAAGTCGTTACTTCACTGTTGCAATTGATATCCAGTTCACAATTAAATAAACTTTTAACTCATTCAATATACGAAAATTGAATAATTTAATTAATTAAATACAAAGCAATTATAAATATAAATATTTTTAAAATGTATATTTGATTCAATCTGTTATATACATATATATAAGATTATATATATCATATAATTTTATATCTTTATATAAGATTGATAATATTTTTATTTAAGGATTGAAATTTTAGATCAAACTTTTAATCTAGATCTAAACGTAGAGGTTGGTTAGAATTTATGTCGTGTACCGCTAAAGAAACTAGAGACATTTCATGCGTATATACATTAAGACCTTTTGTACATGCATCATCTATAATTTACATGCATATTTTATTCAACTTATATTTTCGTCAGATTAAAAACCATTACAAGGTGAAATCACAATATGGGATACAACTGCGATCGGTTTTATTATATTTGTTCTGATCAATTAAGATCCATTAACCTTATTACATTAACTATTTACAAATTAAGATTCGATTGGTATCTTTTAACGATTCTTGTTGATTAAGATAATTACTTTTGATCCACATGTTCGTTTTTAAACTTTTAATCATGGGTTCAAATTAAATTACTATATACTTATTGAAAGTAAAAGTCAGTAGATAATGTATACAGACTTGGTTTACAGAAGGTAATTACGTATTATTATCCAGAGAATCTAACACCTAAATATAGGCCATGTGTTTACTTTAGAGGAAGCATGTGGTGTGATGTAGCCTGTAGGGTAGATCTGTGTAAGTGACTAGCAATATCAGACGATGAAGCCCAACAAAAAAGGTACATAAGAAGAACGAACCTCACGATCTTTTTTTTTCTATTTTCTACTTTGATTTTCAAAATAAAATAGTTGATCTTTTAACTTTTACGTCGTGGACATGCATGGACATGGACGCTTTTCTTTTTCCTTTTTTTGTGGGTTAATTTTTGAACCACAACTTTTCTTTCTGAACTACTTTAGTTGTTGACAACAAAAACAACTTGTGTTGATACTCGAACGTTCGTGCCTTTTTAGTTCCTTTTTCGTTGTTAAGGATCTTGGTATCACTTACCTAGCTCATATGACTTATCTAAGATCAATAGACTAATTAATGGTCTATATAATGTTGTGTAAGGAATTTAACTTAACAGAAACACATTAATGTAACTGATAAACTGAGAACTGAATAGCTCCAATCAGAAGCGATCCTCAGATTAAAGGGGCCCTAAACAAGATTTGTTAAAAAAAAATTAAATTTGGGGACGTTTTCCAGTATAAATTTTTTGGAAATTTTTGTAAGTCCTAGACCAATGTTTTATTTGGTTACGATAATGATCATCCCTGACAACTACTCGATTAAATAGAATCTCTGCATAAAATCCTCAACATGATATTACATTATTTTGACTTGGTTAGCAATTTGCCATATATGATTACAATTCAAACGTGGTTAGGTATTCATATATTAAACATTTTATATGTTGTAAAGTATGATGGAGACAAGAGAAGCAAGTAAAACGCAACGTGCACGCATCCATACATAATTTGTTAATCCTTATAGAATACTATCAAACTAGTTTCCAAAATTTGATTTCAAATACTTGAATTCACCTCGTGGATAGTGATCGTGATGGTCTTTTCTTGGATGTTTATGTTTCATATCCAATTGTCTTTTAAAAATGTATTATCAACTACCAAACCTATATAGATCTATACACCAAAATTATTATTTTATATATAAATAATTTCATTTTCGACGAGATATAACCATAGGTCATTTTGCTAAAATGGTAAAATTAGTTTGGAGAGTTAAAGTATTGGGACCATTTCATAAATGAATGTATAAATATATATCAAACCTTTACCACTGGATGTGGTAAGTCAGTTGGTTTCAGTGCAAGCGTTAATGTTGTTATATTCGAAATCTGGTAAAAAAATGTTTTACGCCATAAAATAATATTAGCAAAAGCTGATTCTGGGACATTCCGGGAGAAACTGAACAATACATACACATCATTAACCCTTAAAAATCTAATGGGTTTTTTAGTTTTTTCTTTTCTTTATTTTTTTTAAAGTGAACCAATCGCGAGCCGACACGTGTCAGTGGGGGTCCGTGAACAGTTTAAGAAATTCTTAAAAACCGGTTCTTAATTTATAGTTTTTGTAACTGACTCTTACACTGTTCATGGGTCCCACGCCTTAAGAAACCCCCTTAAAGATCCCCTTTAATCATGGCCTAAACCCTAGAAACTTTCTTAACTTTTTCCAATTAATTTTGTGAAATGGTTACTTCACTGTTTCGATTGATATCACAAGTAAATAAATGCCTTAACTGATTTGGTCAGTTTTTGATGTAGACATGAAGAAAAGGAGATTTGGCTTAGCTTTCCAAAAGTTTGTGTAGGATTTTAATTATTTTTAGGGTCCCTCTCTTGTTTAGTAGATGGTTGAAAAAGGGTTTGATTGAGTCCAAACTTGCATGTGAACCGGTCTGTCTTCAAATGCTTTTGTCTAAAGGTATTGAGATATAGATAAATTAGTTACTAGAGATAGCTAATCTTTAGTAATGATTGTATCTTCTTCTTCTTCTCTTTTCTTCTTATGTCGAGGGTGCCACTATGAAAATCAAACACGATGTGTCGTTGGCATTGTTGGTCTTGAGTCATGTCATCTTCAACATCTATACGGGGGACTTCACTTTTCGAAAGTCCATGTTTTTACTAAAAGTCAATTATGATTGTAATAATATCATTTGTTTTGTAAAGTGGAAACTCCATTATTTTATTTAGTGTACGATCTCAAGGTTCTTTGGTCCAGTAGAATGAACAAGGCTGGTCCAATGGTAATAATTAAGCTTAGGCGTTTTTATCTCGAACCCGAGGTATTTACTTAAATCTTAAATCAAACCAGAAAATCGAAACTGGATCCGAACTGTTATACAAAAATATTCAAACGAGATTTGTGAATTTAATACTTTAGAGTTTGGCTATAACCTGAATCAAACAGAAATTTGAAATAGGTTCTAAAGATATTCAAAATTAGTTAAATATGTTAATATTTTTATATATTAAGGTGAATTAGATTTTTTAGAGTATTTAAAATATTTTATTGTTGTTTTATTTGTTATTTTGAATATTTTTTAGTTAATTAAAATAGTTTAACTAATTTTTAATTAGATTTATAAATAATTTATATATACATTTTGATTTTTTTATCAATTTTTGAAAAAAAAAATTTGGACGTTTCAAACTCCAATCCGAAATGACTTCGAAAAAAACCGAACCGAACCTAACCTATAATTATTAAAACCCAGATGAAAGTTATGAGCATAATCAGAATCAACTGAACCGAAACCAACAAATCCCATGCCTAGTAATAATAATCATAATAAAGGTGAATAAAATGATGCAGCAACAATATCAAAAATTGCTTTATTCTCGAACCAATGAATTGTAACGTATATACAAAAACCATGAAAGATATATAAAAATATATAAACCTAATTAATCAGTGGCTAAAAAAGTGAATCATCGCTTTGGATGATCAGTCTCCATTGTGATTCTCACTTGTTACCTTTCCTCTTGAGACTGACCCCGACTTGTTGTTAAATCTATTCCAAAGTAAATCTCTCTGTGTGTGTTCATCACCCTCCGAGTGATTTCTGCTTGTAACCATTTTTAATCCTATCGTAAAGTTTCTCTTTAGTTTTACGTTTCTTGTCCATTTTCAAACGATATCTTTCTTCACGTTCCCTCTCGTAAACGCCTTTCCAATGTACTTCTCCTGTTAATGGCCATAGCCATCTCTCCCTTGGATGGTCGTTATCATCTGCTGCTTCTGCTAAGTCTTCGTCCATGCTTTTAAGTAACGTGAAGTTAAAGTACTTAGCCCACATGAAACCTTCTCGTTGCGGTAAGGGATGTTGTTCCTCCACTGAACCGTCTTTTGGGTTTATGTAAACCATCTTCTTCCCGCTGTGATACGCCCAGACATTAACCAACAGTTCCAGAACCCGGCAGTAACAGTGCTTTCTCTACTTATTGTTCAAAACAGAACAATCATAAATTTTGTGAAGATGGGAGAGTAAAGTTTAGAAGTAAGAAGCTGAGGTTTTTACCTCGAGCTGGGATGAAGCCAGTGAGCAACTTTTGGAGTCGTTATGCAGTGCATCTAGAGACTCCGAGAACATCCTGTGATTGCAGTTGAAGCTGAGTTTCGGTTGATGTTTTGGTCAATGTGTTAATAGAAAATGATATTGTACCTTGAGAACATGACAAACTCGAGGAAAGATGGAGTTGGCATCACCCAGTTGTGGAGAGAAGACCAATGATGACCATCTTCAGGCATGGGAGGAAGCGCTTCAATGTGTTCTGGTAACCCATACATATGCCTGAACGCCTCTTCGAAAGTAGTCCTGCATCAATTTAATATCCAAATCATTATGGTTAAGACATGTTTTATTTAAAGATATGATGCAATTATCAACATTAAATGTGTCATAACCCGTTGGTGGAGGAGTACCTGCAGTTTCCTCGGTTAAGGATGTCACACATAGACCAGAAGGTAAATGCATTTTTACTTCCAAGTGGGTCAGCATCAATGTTTAATCTAGTCCAGAAGTAAACAATCTCCCCCTTGGTATCCTGTTGTATAATCTTTTCCAGGGACCCTTCAGCTTTAGATGATAACGAGACCTGTCTCCACAGCATAATCAAACGGTGTCAAAGTTACACAACCGATGCAAGACGAGTATGTGTGTAGGTGCTAAAGAACTACCTTCCTACCAGCAGCACGCCATGACTGAAACCCAATCCAAGGTCTCATGTGAATGCTATCCACTTTATTTGCAACTGAAAACATTCCTCCAATTTCGCAGAGAATATCTCGATAGTGAGTATCATTCAGTAGAGGTAATCTGTCTGCTGCATCTACGTCGTCCGAGCTTAGCCTTCGATCTTTGCTGGACTAAAAAAATCAGTAATCTATTTAAGCACAAGGTTACCCTTAATATTTAGATTGCAATATCACAAACCAAAAGAGAAGCCTACCAGGCTCAAACCACGGTACAGAGATCCATGATGCAGAAAGGGCCAAGCACCAGCTCCATTGTAAATCTCATATATACATAGAGGCTGACCAGTTCGTTCTAGCTCTCCTTCATCCCGTTCATTCACCTCAAATTTTAGCTTCTCCGATTTGCGAGCATTCCGATATATCTCTTCCCAATCCTCAGCATCTCTTTCAGTTCTGTCCTCTAGCTACATATCAGACGAGGAAGAGATGATTCAATACAATAGACCAATGCAGGTTAACAAGAGTCACAGAACAATGTCTAGGGAGAACCTAGAAATATGTCTGATGGCAGCAAAATTTGATACCTCCTCAGATTCTAGTTTCTCGTACTCTACAGCTCCCTCGATCTCTTCAAGAGTATCCCAGTCTAACTTGGAAGGAAGCTCATCCGAAAAGATTATGGTATTGTTGTCAACAGTGTTTGTTGACTCAACAACACCCGTGAACTTCTCCTCGACTTGGAAAACAATTCCAGATCTTCCAGTAGATGCATAAGCAGAGTCCTGGTTTAAGCTTTCTGTCTGCCCTATCTCCCCCCTGAACAGACTCCACTCCCACGTGGCCACTTGAAGTTGAGAAATAGAACCTGGCAAGAAAGTATCAGATGGAAAATGGAGTATGTTCTCCAAAAGCCTAGCATAACCAGTTATGCATTCTGTCGCCATTATGTTCTTAATTAAAAGTCTTCCTGAAGAAGCAACTGTTTGGGCAAATTTAGAGAGCCTTCCATCTGATATCAAGGGTAAGAACGCCTTTAACAATGTATCAGGGTCGTTTCTTCCGAAAAATATCCCATGAACTCCATCAGCCATCTACAGTAAAAGGTCCATAAATAAGCAAAAACAACAAAATGGTATTTCGTATTGTCAAACTAACAGAAAATCATACTCACATATTTTTTCATGATAGGAAAGTCAGGTGTTACAATAGGGATGCCAAAGCTCATAGCTCGCACAATTAATGGAGGGAAACTCTGTTCCTCCTGGGAAGAGGCATAAACAAGTATATCAGCCATCAGTAGAACTCTATTCACGTCCTCATTCAAACCAAAATGCCGTACAGTGCCTTGGGTCAATCCAAGCCTGGATGCAACCTCCTGCATTCATGTATTAACACACAATTATGTCTACAGTGTACAATCCCAACCAAAACTAATCGCACACAGCCGAGTTATATTGTCAGTGGATATACTTTCCGCAGCAGAATGTAATGTGTGTTTGGTAGTACGACCTGAATTATAGTATTCACATGGATGCAAAATTCTTACCTGTACAGCATCGCGCTGTCCTTCGGTAGAATTACCATATAGAAATACAAACTTAAAGGAATCACTGGTATCTTTGCTCCTCCCATATCGTGTTAAAAGTGGTCCCAGCAAGTGCATTGTCACGGCATTATCCCAAGAAAATTCATCATAAAAGAAGGAGCTCCCAAGCACCATGATGATCAGGTCATCCTTGCCAAAACCGTTACTCTCCCTCAGTTTTTGCTTTGTGTGGGTTTCACTATAGCTTTCAGCAGCCCAAACATCTACTACTGATTCCGGAATCACAACTAAGTTCCCATCATCAAGAACGCTATGCAACATCTGAAAGAATTGATGATCTTAGGCAAAATACAAAGCAGACACTTTGGTACACTTGAAGTGGTAACATAAGCTTATTGCAGACAGGAATATACCGGCAGAGTAAACTGTGGAAAAACAACTGCATTTGCTCTCGCAAAAGCACTTCTCCAGTGGGAGATTAGAAAATTTTGGCCCATCTTTTGGTAAACAGGCAACCGATTTGCAAGATTATCTTCATGAACTATCCATATAAGTGGGACTGAACGAAATGGCTCCTGCATAAGGCTGCATATATGTAAACCTTTGTCATCACCGAATATTAACTAGAGAGGTAAATGGCAAAGTTCTGAGACGCCGAACACTTTTGTTTTTTTCTCACATCTTAAGCAGAAACAACCAGTATAAGTGCGCAGTACAAAGGTCACTCTGATAGCAGGCAACTAAACAAACTTAATTTACTCACCTTGAAATGGCTTCTTTTGCTTCAAGCGAATCAGCAATAACACCTTCAAAACTGCAGAAGGTGAATCATTGTAACTTTATCCAAGTGGAGTGGAGAAACAAAATATATGCAATTTAGTAAACAAGAACCATCCGAAAGAAATCTGATATGAAAATATGGCCACGAAAGCGACAAGAAAGTTTTTAAAGAATTGATAGGACTCATACATTGTCCAATCAGCGTACCCCAGCTGCCCTGAAACCAAAACTTTAACGTGGCCAGCTAACTGTTCCCACAATGGACGTGCTTCACCATTCTCTACGGCAAAAACCTGACAACTTTTAAGGTCACAAGATTTTCTAAGAGATGCAAAATATAAGACACATAAGCATGCATCCACTTTTCTCTGCATATCTACGGTGGATTAACAACAAATTAGAGCATCATTCTGTTTACACCATACATAGGAGGACAAAAAAATCTTCAACATGAACGCTAGAGCAGCAAGCATAAAATGCCATAAAGTTTCACCTTAAACACATAACCCAGTTTTTGAAGATTCTTCATCACTGTGAGCAACATTAGTGTTCGGGGATCTTTCCTCATATTCCCTAGTATCTGTCAATCATAATACATAGAAAGAATAATAATGAGTGAAATAGAAAGTGCATAGAAACGAACGACTAAAAAACACTATGTGAGATCAATCAGAGAAAATGAAAGAGTGTTGGCATACATAATAACGAAATTTTTCCAAAACTAATCTGGAAATGGCCCCAACTAGAGTGAAACGACAGATTAACTAAGTAACTGTGAACACCCTACTGCCAAGTTCAAGCATGATGCAGACTCCTTGGCGCATCTTCAAAGTAATCTAACTTCAAAGCCCTACTGGCATCTAACTGAAACACATGCCAACTTCCCATGAGCCTGTATATCTCTAGTCAGAGCGTCTAGCCAAGAATCGGACACAAAAGATTAGATCTTGATCCCATAACGTCTTACTTTAGGTATGATAAGAAAAGAACATAAACAAGGGTCTACATCATATCTCTTTGAGAAAAGATCTCTTTCTAAACCTCGACCTCTCATAAAATGTAATGGCAGTGACACAGCACTACTTGGCAGTTCCTCTTCTAATCCTAGTGAATAATGTTACTGTAACAACCTACTTCGTGGGACCCAGTCTGCATCTGCAGAGCATCGACCTTAACTCCTCACCAGTGAACTCTCACTGACTCTCCAAGTAGATTATTGGTGCGTTTGGCGTTCCTCTAACCCAATACCTCACCATTTAACAATACTCCTACAGAACCAGTTGTCACCAATTGACTTGGTGAGGGGTTAAGGTCGATACTCTGCAAAGTCAACCTGAGTTTCAAGGGGCAGGTTGTTACAGCTATGTTTCCGCAAACAACAACTGCTAGAAATAGACACATCTTCCTAAAGTGTACTGTCTCACATTGAACACTGGCACTTAAAACCACCACTGAGTCCTAGTTTACAAAATCTAGTCTACGAGTAACTCAAGTGGATCATCTAGCAATCATAACATTAGCTTAAACGACTGAATAAGGCAAACTCACGAGAGCAAGCCTCGGCGGACGAACGCTGATTCGAACCTCCGACCGCAACGAATCAAGTCCTTCACCATCAATCAATGCCTTAGCAATTCTTTCAGGGACGTACTTCAACGTACTCCCCAATCCAATTCGGCTTCCCGCATGCCCTCTCATCACATTCCCTTGCCACGAAATCGAATTCTGAAGCAACAGAGACGACACGACGAACGCGCCAACCGTGAAAGCGACTAGAGAGTATAACAAACAAGTGCCACGTGGCTTGAGCAACGAGAGGAAGCTCTTGCGGTTTAGCGATCGGGGAATGTGGTGATGAGGACGGGTACTACTACGCAGGGAAGACCGATCCAAACCGGAGTGAGATCGATCTCGCGTGTCGATTGGATTCCTCTTGAGACGGAGACGATCTCGGACGGAGAGGTTGTTGTTGCCATTGTCATGGATCTCGAGAGAAAGAGAGTTTCTCCCCATGGAGAGAAGAGAACAAAGCTGCTTCGATGGTGTTCAATACGAAGCTCGCTCTCTCTCTCTCTGATTCAGGTGCCAAAGTACTCCACCATGAGAAGATAGATAGAGAGAGAGATTCAGATTGATTTTGAGAACGTTTGAGTTGTGAATCTGTTTGAGGAGACGGTGGTGGTGGAGAGTGAGCAACTTTTGTCAAACTTCTCTACGTGAAATAATATTTTTCAAAAATATTGTTTCTTTCGGTTTGATTTACTTATTGTACAAATCCCAAAAAGACCGCCGCCTAGCCGCTTAGACGGCCGCTTAGGCGCTAGACCCCACTCGTCCGCCCCGGTTAATGTAAAATTCATCTAAAAAATCAGATGTTCGATTTTAGTCCGTCTAGACCATCTAAATGACCGCCTAACCGCCTACATGACCGCCTAACCGCCTAATTAGCTGCCTAATTTATTTATTTTTTAAAAAAATATTTTCTTAATTTATTTATTTGATCTAAGATATTATAAATGCAACTTATTTGCATAATTTTGATAAAAATTATACCGTATTAAGTTTATATTTTTATATGTGTGTGATTTATGTAATTTTAAATATGAAAATTTATTAATTTATAAAAAATAAAAATTAACATGTTTTATAATACATTAAACGATATAAAATTCTGCCCCGCGTAACTTCTGCTTAATCCCTGATTTTCTCGCTAGGCGCTAGACCTGACCCAGCCGCCCGACTAGCGCCTAGCATCTTTCATAAGAGGGTACAAATCTCTTAAATAAATTTTAAAAAATATATATAATTAAAATATTTTTTTATTTTAAAAAATTTAATATTTTTTTTAATTTAAAACATCACCAAAACTACACTTTATAACTCTAAACTATAAATTTAAATTAATTTATTTAAAATGTATAAATGTATAAATGTATATTTACACTATTTAATAAAATATATTTTAATTATTATTTTTAATATTATTTTGAGAGTAAATCTTTTAAGATCTATTTTAAATACTATTTCACGTCTCTGTTTTCGATCATTATTTATTTATTTATTTTTAAAATATTTATTTTTAAATATAATTAATTATGTTATTATAACGATAAAAATTATTATATAGATAACTCTATCGTTGACAATTATACAGATAATTTTATTGATAAGAATATATATCTGACTGTTTACAAACTATCCTGTAAAATTTATATTCGATGGTATGCTATATATAATGATAAAAATCTCTGCATCCTTTTTCTATAATCTGCATATGGTGGACTTCATTATTGATTTTGAAGTGTATATGTTTGATCATATTGTTTAATGATTTAGTTGTGTTTCTCAAAAACATGTTTTAGTTTTTTTCATGCGATATATTAACACCAAGGTTCTAAAAATCGGCCTAGGCGCCGTCTAGGCCCCCGCCTAGGCGGCAAATCGGTCCTATCCGAAACGATTTTCTTAAAATCCGATTTATACCGATTTATACGATTCAAATCGATTTAAACTATTCGAAATCAATTAAAATCAGTTAAAATCAGTTAAAATTAATCTAAATAAATCTAAATATATTAATTTAATCAATAATTTTAGTATAGATCCATAAATTTTTCTATTTTCTTTTGCTTTGCATATCTAACTTTAATAATTTATCACAATAAACTTATATTTCTATTTAAAAACTAAAATATTTCATATAAATGTCATATATATACAAAATAAATCAATAATTCGTTAACGTCTAGGCCTCGCCTAGGCCCCGAATAATCCGTCTAGTCGCTAGTCGCCTTTAAAGCGCCTAGTTACCGCCTAGCGATTTCTTAAACATTGATTAACACTATATTATTGTTTTTGGTAGATTATGTTAAATAAAAGAAGTTATAGAAGAAAAAAAATACTTTTGTGAGGACGGTGACAAAACAAATGTTTCCTCAAAAAGACTGTATTTCACGCGTTTATAGAGGTCCAACTTGCTTTTTGAGCAGTAATTGTCACTATTAGTAGTGATAATGATATCAATCTTTTTTCGTAAATCTCTATCTATCTAATTAATTTAGTTTTTGCTTGATAATATTAATGACGAGTGTTAAGTGTTAACCGTAGATACGTTTTTTTCCAATAACTAGTATATGTAAATTATGGTGTTATTCTGAAATTGCATGAAATCATTGAAACTTAAAAAAAAAACGTTAAATTATTATTTTTAAAATGAGTAAGACAGTAGCAATTACATACAATGTTTTATCTATTTTGTATCACCGTTGTATAACGCAAAAAAAAAAGTTTATATAATGCATTAATCGGCAAAAGTATTTAATGTTAGCCGACTTTTATTTGTCTTCATTTTCAATGCCGCATATCATCCGTCGTCTTTCATCAAAACTGATAATGAAAGAAAAAATAAAATCATAATTAAACAAAGTTCCCAAAAACATGCGTAGAGAGGACAATTCAAATGAATTAGAATAGTCACGTAGATAGTGATCTCGAGTCTTTTCAGTTTTCATTAAACAATAAATCGAAGTTATATGAAACACATGCACGTCGTCATCGACACCCTTCGTTCTCCATGTATTAATTGTATATGTATTGGGGTCCTTGATAGAGCTCTCACATGATATTTAATTATTTATACTGTCACTTAAGCTTGCTTTTCTATTTTTGGGCATTAAACTCAAAGTTTCATTCAATATGTATAAGATCGTTTAAACTTATTTCAATATTTACAGGCAAGCATTAGTAATCAGTCAGTTTGAAACAAGATGTTTTAAGACAGTTGGATTCGAATCCCAACCTTGTTTGTAAAAGATTATATTTATACTTAGTGTACTCGTCTCAAGTATTAAGTTCCACGTTTAGTGAAAGAGTTCATGTGACAAAAACTCTGAAACTTTATAAATTGTTAAGGACAACAAATATTCCAATTAAATATTAGTGGTGTTGAACTTATGAAGTATATATCCATTCAAAAGCAGTCTAAATTACGTTCACCTTATATATATATATATATATATGATTTTCTTAAGCTAGCTAGAATTTCAGAGAGATTAGCTCGTGGCTCGGGTCAAGTAATTTTATTCAGACATAGGTTTGCAAGAAACTTTTATTGTCGTAAAAACCTCTTTATCAGGTTAATTTACTATTACTCGTTGTCGTAAAACCTCTTTATCAGGTTAGTTTACTTCTTTTTTTTTTATCAAACATCAGGTTACTTTACTATTATTCGATCATGGCTGGCTCAACACAATCCGGGACCTTTGGGCATTTTTTTTCCAACTACATCTATTAACTTTTTAGAAAAATATTATTTTGAAAAAACTAAATATTTAAAGATTATTAAACTAAATATTATTTTTATTTCTTTGTTTCTAAAATGATTTATCATATTTTTGTAATGCTCGTATTTTTAAAATAATATTATATGTAATTTTCACATACTTGAAACAAAAATTAAAAAAAAAAAATTGAAGTGGGCCCTTAAGCGGTGCCAAGCCGGCATGTTGATTTAGGGTACCTTCAATCACTTAGAACATAATTAACCCTAAAAAACCTTTTTTCTTAGTTTTTCTTTTTTAAGTGAACCAATCGCGAGTCAACACGTGTCAGTAGGACCCGTGAACAGTGTAAAAAATTCTTAAAAACCGGTTCTTAGAGCATCTTTAATGCTGAAACCCCACTTGGGGTTCCTATTTCCTTTTATTTTCCTTTTTTTTATATAAAAAGGAGATCCAATCGCGGGCCACCACGTATTAGTGGGGCCCGCAAACATGATAAGATACAGAGATAAAACGGTTTTTATTTGGCATCATCAAGCAACGTTTCTTCTTCTTTTTTGTGGCGTCCATATTAAAAAGCAGGTTTAAGAACCTGCGTTGCAGATGACCTTAGTTTATAGTTTTTGTAACCGATCCTTACACTGTTCATGGACCCCACGCCTTAAGAAACTCACCATATTTTCCTTAATCATGGCCTTAAACTAGGAAACCACCTATACAAGACCAAAAGATGTAAGAGTGTTGGGCTTTTTCAAGCCCATGTCCAACATGGCATGGCTATATTCTAATCTTACGTTTATTGAATGCGTATCTCAGAGTATCCTATGTATTTTTATCACCAAATTCGTGATGTATCAGTTAATTTTGTACCACGTTGGCTATATTCAAAGTAACATCGCTTCCGTTTCTACATTAAACAAACACTCGTAACGTTTATAATCCCTCGTCTACAACGCGCCTCCATGCGCCGTCTTCTGTTCTTCGTTTCATGCTTTGGTTTGTACGCTTTGGTGGCCGCCACGTACGCATGGCTCGCGTTTCCGCCGCATATCGGACGTACCGATCATGTGTCTTCGTCGTCGTCGCCGCTAGGTTGCAGAGAGGACAACGAGGGTTCATGGTCCATTGGTGTATTCTATGGTGATTCTCCCTTCACTCTCAAACCTATAGAAACCGTGAGTCTCCGGATCTTACTCTATTCGTTATGGTGCAATTAGGTTAGAATGCAAATCGTTTGCTAGCTAGGGTTCATGAATTTTGAACATGACCGGATCTGGAACAAACCCAATAAAACATTGGTTTTGTGTCTCCAAAAATTTTAGCTATTTTTAATGGACACAAGCTCCCGAATTGTGAAATTTTCTTTTTTTACAAATGTGTTTAAGGAATATTTAAGGCCTCTAAATTCTGAGATCGGGTTCCTAGTTTTGAATTAACATTAACCACATTGTTTCTTTTGAAACAGATGAATGTATGGAGGAACAAGAGTGCAGCATGGCCTGTGGCTAACCCAGTTTTAGCCTGTGCCTCCTTGACCAACTCTGGTTTCCCTAGTAACTTTGTAGCTGATCCCTTTCTCTATGTACAGGTATACACATTATAATCCTCTTCATCAACATAGAGCCGGTCCTGAAATTTTTTTCGGGCTATTAGTAAGAATATGATCGGTTTGATTGGTAAGAGCTGTGGTTTTATTTTTTTACTGTAGAAATATAGCTATGATATTTTTTGCTTTGACTGTAGATTTCTAAATTTCAAAAGTCTTTAGATTTGTGTTGTAGGTATTTGTCTCTACACAACAATTATAAAGACGTAAGTTTAAAGAAGTGTTGTAGACTTAAAAAAAAGGTTGTGAACTTTTAAAAGAATACAAATTAAGATTAGTGTATATTTAAGGCTGTGAGTATAATTGTGGCTGTGGAGAGCATCTACAACAATAGCCAATCACATCCTGTGTATAATTTTCTTTGTACTTTTTTTCCAAAAAATTTGGGAGCCATAAGCCAATGATTCACTAGCCTATGATCAGGACCGGCCATGCATGGACACTGCACTATCTTTAGCTTATCTTTTGCTCATGTCTCTTTTGTCATTCTTATCTTACCAAAACAGGGTGATACTCTTTACATGTTCTTTGAAAATAAAAGCCCCATTACATTGCAAGGAGATATAGGAGTTGCAAAGAGTACTGACAAAGGAGCAACTTGGGAACCTCTTGGTATAGCTTTGGATGAGCCTTGGCACTTATCTTTCCCATTCATCTTCAATTACAATGGACAAGTAAGATATCACTTTCAATGATACACACACTCATGATAAACATGCTAATGTTTTTGTTTCTTTTCTAAAAGATATACATGATGCCGGAGAGCAACCAGATAGGAGAGCTTCGTCTCTACCGTGCTGTTAACTTCCCTTTAACTTGGAAGCTAGAGAAAGTCATCTTGCAAAAACCCCTTGTTGATTCCACCATATTCCATCACCAAGGAAACTATTGGCTACTTGGATCAGACCACACTAGCAGCTTCAGGACCAAGAAGAAGGGACAGCTTGAGATTTGGTACAGTACCACTCCTCTTGGCCCATGGAAACCACACAAGAACAATCCTATCCACAACGGGGCAAGAAACGGAGGGAGAGCGTTTTCACATAACGGTAATCTCTACCGTGTTGGTCAAGATTCAAGTGAGAGTTATGGGAAAAAGATACTCATATTCAAGATAGAGGTTCTTTCTAAGGAAGAGTATAGAGAAGTCCAAGTCCCTTTTGATTTAGAAACGTCTCATAAAGGTCAAAACTCTTGGAATGGAGTTAGGCAGCATCATTTAGATGTGATACAACTAAGCTCTGGTGAATACATTGGTCTTGTTGATGGTGATCGTGTAACATCAGGTGATCTGTTTCTTAGGGTTTCTCTCGGGTATGCTTCTCTTGTAGCTGCTAGTACAGTGGTTGTGTTGCTAGGGTTTTTGCTTGGGATAGTGAACTGCATTGTTCCAACACATTGGTGCATGAACTACTACGCAGGAAAGAGAACCGATGCGGTCTTGAATCAGGAGACCACAACAAGTTTTGTGTCTGAACAGTTAAGAAGGATGTGTTCTAGGTTAAACCGAGTACCACCTTTTCTCAGAGGATTTGTAAAACCTAACACCACATTTGGAAGATTAGCACTAGGTTTGATATTAGTTCTAGGAGTTTTGGTAACATGTGTAGGCATCAGATACATATACGGTGGAAGCGGAGCTGTAATGGCTTATCCTTTCAAAGGTCATGTATCTCAGTTCACGTTAGCAACTATGACGTACGACGCACGTCTCTGGAACCTAAAAATGTACGTTAAGCATTACTCTCGATGCCCTTCAGTGAAAGAGATCCTTGTCATATGGAACAAAGGACCACCTCCTGAACTCACCGAGCTAGACTCAGCCGTGCCAGTCAGAATCAGAGTCGAGAAGCAGAACTCTCTAAACAACAGGTTCAATCTAGACCCACTGATTAAAACACGAGCCGTTCTTGAGCTTGACGATGATATAATGATGTCTTGTGATACCATAGAGAAAGGGTTTAGGGTTTGGAGGGAACATCCCGAGAGACTTGTCGGATACTACCCTCGTTTTGTTGATGAAACCATGACTTATAGTGCTGAGAAGTTTGCGAGGAGTCATAAGGGATACAATATGATTCTCACGGGAGCTGCGTTTATGGACGTTGGTTTAGCGTTTGGTTTGTATCAGTCGGAGAAGGCGAGACTTGGTCGAGAGTTTGTGGACGAGCAGTTTAATTGTGAAGATGTTTTGTTGAATTTTTTGTATGCTAATGTGAGTGGTTTGAGAAAGGCTGTGGAGTATGTGAGACCGTCTTTGGCTATTGACACTTCGAAATTTTCTGGTGTAGCAATTAGTGGGAACACGAATCAGCATTACAAGAAGAGAAGTAAGTGTCTACGGAGATTCTCTGACTTGTATGGGAGTTTGTCTGGTCGGAGATGGGAGTTTGGTGGGAGAAAAGATGGATGGGATTTGTAAGAAAATAGAGTTGTTACTTGTAAGGCAAGTAAGTAGTTCTAAAAAAATTTGTGAGTTATGATTGATTACTTGGCATGCAGGCTTTGGTTCTTCTCTTTAAAACCTTACCTCAATGGGAATACAAAGGTGTCTTCTTACAAGAATGGAGTTAACTTCTTTGCAGCATTAAACTCCATGTTCTGGCAACAAACACTACTCTCTCTACTTAGCTCTCTTTGGTTCAAGTCTTGTCTACGTAGTACGTACCAAGCAATTTATATCGTTGCTTCAAGGAGCGAGGGATTGAATGGAGAAAGGCATTAAAAGATTGTTGCTATGTAGTAAATGCTTAAGCATCATTATTGCTAGGACAAATATAAGTGTCCTTTACATTTTTTTATTATATTTGTGCACTAAGGACAACTTTGGGGGACAAATCAAAATATGTTGATTATTGGTTGTTCCTTATCATTGTGTCTTAGTAAATTAAGTTTAATTTTGATAAGTGCTATAATATTGAAGATGTGTTTAAAATAAAACATAAAACATTTAAACTGACAACATAAGAAAATTTAAAAGTTAGCAAGGAAAAAAAATACCTTATTATGATTCGAATCGGCGGGATCGTCGGTGGGATCGCTTTAGCTGAGTTCATCTACACTGGGCTCTGCTACGGTCAGATCGCCTACGGTTTGAATCGTCTTCGATGAGATCACCTTCGGTGGATGAAGCTTTGCTGGAATCGCCTTCAATAAGGAAGTTTCGGTTTCCAGAGAGAAGAGAGAGAAGAGAGAAGAGAGAGAAGAGAGAGAGAATGAGACCAAACTCATCTCAACCCAAGCATTAAACTCACGTCCACTACGGTGCCTCCACGTGTCTCTTAAGGACAAGTTAGAAATGTCCTTAATTAAGGTGTGTTCTTAAGATAAATTAGTCTTTTTCATTTATTTTTGTCCAATAAATGGTAAGGACACTTGCTTAGAACACCCAATAATGATGGTCTTATAGATGGACCCGTAACTTTACAGCTGCAATGTTAATTGATTTTTTCTTCTAAATGATACTTCAAATCTAGCAAGTAGAGAAAGAAATTTCATACCAAAGTAATCAGTTAACCAAAATTTTAAGCTACTAGTAACATTTTACAAATGGAACAATAACTTTACAGCTCTATTTAATCAAAAATTTAAATCACTTCTATTCAACTTAGATGGTAAACAGAATCATAGGGAAATTTTAGTACAATATTTCAGAAACTACGAATCTATTATTTGTAAAGCGAGTTAAATTGTTAAAACTATTTTTAAGTAATATTCCTCTCTATCAATTTATTTTGTTGTAAGATTTTTATTTTGTTTCTTAATAAGTGATGTTCTCTTTATTATAGACAAAATTTAATCTTGTTTAAAATTTATAACCAATTGCAAAATACTATATATTTTTATTGATTCTATGTTTTTATGTAACAATATAGATTATATAGAATTTTACATTTTTAAATATATGTGAATTAACTTTAAACACAAAATAACATGAAACGGATGGAGTAATATTTATTGTATTTATTAATATAATGTAACATTCTCTTCTAAAATCCTTTTTAGTATAAGAGCAACCATATACAATTGTCACCCATCTTTCCCTTAATCTTGTAAATTCATAGGACCACAATTTTCTATTTTCATGTAAGGCCCCAGTCTTTGAAGTTTGAACAACAACAAAAATGTAAGGTTCCCCTCTCTATCAATAACACTGAATATGCATTCAAAGATAATGTCAGAGAGAGTTTGACATATCAATCTATATATGTGTAAATAAATATAACAAGACATGTTACATGAAATTTATTGCTCACTCTTACTCATAAATGTGTAAACCACAATAATGCAAATCTGTCAAAAAGTAAATGCAAACTACTATAAATACACAAATCTTTTCAGCACTGCTCAAAAAATCTACCTCCACACCAATTATTGGTCAATAGCTTGTCAATTCGTCAATGGATTTATAAAATTTTAAAAATCTATGAAAAGATATAGTAATAACTGCGAATAATATTACTTTTATTTAAAATTTCAAAATGGGAAATGAGAGTAGAAAAATAGTCGACCATAGCAACTTGTCGGTCTAAACATTACAAATAATACAAACTTGAAAATTGCAATATCATAAATATATATATTGGAAAAAAATATTTTTTCCTTGCTTACTTGTTATGGATCAACACGAATAAAGCTCATGGTTTCATCGTTGATCCAATCATACTTCTCAACGAACGGGTTAGGGATCTTGGACAGTTCAGGATATCGATCAATAGAATCTTCCCAAACATTTTGACCATCAAGATTCTTGAGAACCACCCAAACACAGTTGTTACACTCGAACCCAGCTCCCATACTCATCATTAGTATCTTGTCACCTTTCTTTAACCTCTTCTTAGCTTCCATGTAACCAAGAACATACCATAACCCACCGGAGGATGTATTACCGAACCTATGAAGCGCCATTCTCGATGGCTCTATGTCAAACTCCGTGAGCCCTAAGCTTGTTCCCACACCTTCGATAATAGCTCTTCCCCCAGGGTGAATACAAAAGTGTTGCAACCCTGTCTTCAGGTCTAGACCTATTCCTGAGCTTGAAGACTCACGTTTTGTGGTGGTTCTACGTTTAAGTGCACGTACTATCGCGTACCGGATCAGTTCCTTGACGGGCAAGACTCTTGGGAGGAGGACTTGGAGGTTCTTGGTTAGGGCACGAGCGGCTGCCTTTTTAAGGTACTTGGTTAAGAGGAACCCTGGGTGACCATCTTTGTCTTCCATCTGCATGCAGCACGAGTAAGCCTCGTCTTCAGACCCAACATGGGCTCGAGCCACAGTGACTAGCTTCATCAAGGCCCGGTTCTTGAACCTAGCTGCGTTGGTTAACAGCACAGAGCTTCCTCCAGCTCGGAACAAACAGTTTGACAACATCATCGACCTATCTTTACCACAATACCAATGAGGACCCATCGTCTCGGTGCTAACCACAAGCGCAAACGCGTTTTCACGCGTTTCGAATATGCGTTGCACTATATCTATCGATATAACGCTCGCGCTACACCCTAGACCCGAGAGGTTAAAGGATTTGATGTCTTCTCTCATCTTGTACCTGTTGATGACACGTGAGGTTAGAGAAGGAGATGGAGCGAAGAGAGAGACGTTGACTACGAGGATGTCTATGTCTGAAGGAGAGACAAAGCCTTTTGTCTTGTGGAAAAGATTGTCTAGGGTTTCGAACATGATCTCGTCCATCTCGGAGTAAGCGTCGAGGAGAGAAGGAGAGGCTTCTCTACCTTGGAGGACGCTTATTGGACCGTAGGTTTCTTCTCCTATGCCTGAACTAGCCATGGTACGGAGAAGGAACCTGTACTCTTCGAGACCCAAGTTCTTGTTTCGTTCAACGACCTTGGCACATGTCTCGGTGTCGAGTTTTCTCTCGTCTTTGCCCTTGAAGCACTCGTAGTGAAGCATGAAGCAGTTTCTTTGGTTCCTTTTGTTGAGGAACTTGATGGTGTAGAAGACGAAGAGAGTGAAGAGAAGGAGTAGAGAAGGGAGTGAAAAGAGCTCCATGGAAGAGAGATAGAGAGTGTATTGTGTTTCTTTTTCTTCTTTCGTTTCCAAAGTTATGTCAATGTTAAACGGAGTGTACGGATTTTATAGAGTTAAGTGACATAGTGAGCTTTTGTCTTAAATTACCTTTGTCATGGAACTATAACTTCTCCACCAACTACTTTCTTATTTGAAGATAGTATTATATTTTTAATAAATTTAGTATAATTTAAATTTATAAATAGACATGTAAATATATATTTATTTTTTGTGACCAATTTGTTTTGGTAAGATTGATAGATAAGTTTCAATGATGTACTTTTATAATGGTTGGTTTTTGTTTAACGAGTAGAAAGATTATTATATTTTCAATATTTCAATATTAGAAAATAGAGTTTAATTATATACCAACATTTTTTTGTTAACCAAACGATTATATTAACTTAAAAATTACATCCAGAACTATACTCAATGACAATACGATAATAACCGAAAAGATCTTCAACAGTTTGATGAACAACATAAAACAGAACATAACAGCATAATGAGAGATAACAAAAAATTAACCAGACATACTTGCTCGACAACAAGGAACCGTGGAAAATCATCAACACGAGGGCTAATTTTTTTTTATTGGATTGTCAGAATACTTTCACCAGTCAAAACATTAACATTGGTTATTACTGATGAAACCGTTGATGGTATATACTAGATAAGTAACTAAGCATAAATATAGTTTACAAAATAAAAACTAAGCATAAAGATTCATTGTGAAAAATGATAACATGCGTATCATCAAATACATTCGAATGTGATGTTTGCGTCGTCTTATAACCTCTACCTTGAGTTAATATACTGACGATGATATATATATATATATATAACTTTTTTTCTTTGTAACAGAATATATTAAAAATCCAACGGACTAAGAGCATTTTTATCCATGGTTTTTGGTGGGTCTCTTAAGGAGGAGGGTCCACCAAAATCTTAAAAACTGTATCTTAAATCCCCTAATTAAGATACAACTTTCTTTGGTCTTTTGCACTGTTTGCGGGCCCCATTGATACGTGGCGGTCCGCGATTAGTTCACTTTTTAAAAAAAAAATAAAAAAAAAACTAAAGAAAAAAAAGAAAATTTAAGAACCCCTAATGGATATTTAGGATAATGATGCTCTAAGTAACTACAACCGAAGGTATGTTCGACGGTAAAACAATTACAACTTGAGGTAAATTCGACGATAGGATGACTAACATAAGAAGTACGATAAAACAAAAGATAAATATGTTACAAGGAGAAACTTGCTCATTGTAAAGAGCTCTGTAGCGAAACTTCACTGATTATCTATATATATCTATATATATATATATATATATATATATATAAGTATCAACTGGTTTATCTATTTAAATTCAAAAGATAAGAGAACTCATATATAATCCTTAATTACAACAACCCAACCAACATAATAAGTATGTTTGGTGACATAAATTAAACTCTCATACGTACTACGTTGGGTTAGAGATTGAAATTCGACAAAGAATTAAATAATTACTGGAGCTCTTTTGAGGTTGTAACATTAAATCACCATGCTTAAATGTCTAGTGTGGTAAATGGGTAAAAGCAAGTAGCTAGGTACGTATTAGAAAGCATTCATCGGTCAGTGAGTCCCCATGCGACATGCATGTCCACGTTCTCTAATGCTTTTGATTTTTGAATGGTCATTTCTATATACCTTGTCTATCCTATCAATCAAATTAGATATAATATCGATCCACCAATTTAATTCGATTAGTTTGCATAATATATACTAACTAACGAGTCATGTTTTTTTTCTCATCTCATTACCCTTTATAGATTACTCTTCAACTTTAATCCGTGACGAGTTTTTGTCAATCCTGCTTATATGTTGTGATGTAAATTTGTGAGAAAAATGCAAAATAGGGTTCAAGCCAACTACGTACGTAACTAAAGACTATAAAAACGTGCCTAAAATAAAATAAAATAAATTTAAAAGAGTATACAACTTGTTAAAACAAACAAGCAAAGATTCTTGTCATCGTCTATGCGTTGTTGCCTCAAATTGACACAACTCATATAAATGCGATATTTAATGCATCGACCACTCCTTACGTCTAAGTTCTATCAACCTTTTAGTTTTTACCAATATTCTAAATATCGTCTGGCGACAATTAGATATTTTATAAAAAACTAACTTTCTTGCTACCTTTTAGTTTTTACCAATATTCTAGAAATCATCTGGCAATAATTAGATATTTTATAAAATAACTAACGAATAAACAAATTATTAAGTCTTAGAAACGTTAACGAATTATTGATTTATTTTATATTATTATATATTTTAGTTTTGAATTTATTTATAAAATTATTGTGATAAAAATCAAATTAAATATACAAACAAAAATAATATAAATTTGTAATTTTATACTAACATTATTGATTAACTTAACATATTTAAAATAATTTAGATCGAGTTAACCGATTTTAATAAAAACAGTTTAAACTAATTTAAATTATATAAATCAATATATATATATATATATATAACTTTAGAAGAATTATTTTGAATATGAACGAATTGCCATCTTGACGGATATCTATGCGTCACCTAAATAGATTTTTAGAACTTTGATTTTTTACTTTCTTGAAATCGATTGATAACCACTAGCGTTTGAATAAAAGGTAGTTTTTAGTTTAGTGTTCGCCCCATGTTGGATGACCTGACCCCATTTTCTGGCACACGACAACGTGATCACGTGACCCCATGGCATTCTCGTGGTCCGTAGCCACAACCCCACACAAAAAGGAATTAATTTCTTCATCACTAAAACACATCCAAAATCGGAAAAAGAAAAATCCACAAAATAAAATAAAAGGTGACACTAATCAAACCATATACTTATGCTTTCAATCCTTGGGTCATCATCATCAACAAACCAAAACAAAGAATCAGATAATCTTAACTTTCTCTAAATGAAACTAAACATGATCTCATTGCTATACAAGAAGTTAGTTCCCGAGATTATGATTATGCTCATCTATGCTTTTACTCCTGTCCCAAAAAACTACACACAAGTCCTTGAATTAGAGTCAATCTAGTGAGAGCGTGTCTTATTCAGCTGTGAAGTAGCTATCGTAGATAGAGAGTTTATCAAACGCCTCGAAGTTTGTTTTCAACCCAACAAATTGGCTCCCTGTCTGAGCACAACAACTCGCGTCAGGCCATCGACATGTTCCTTCTCTTGTACGCAACGGACACAACAATGCTTCACAAACTTTGTCTTCACTCACTGATGAGATGGAGTCTGAGACATCTGTTTGTTTTTGGGAGATCGAGTGAGAACATATCTGTGGCCCGTCTTCTACTTCAACTGTGCATTCACCGTTCCTTGTGAAGTTCACCTTGCAGCCTAGTGATTGAACGGCTCGGGATATGACACCGCGCTCTTTGATAGCTCTCTTTGCTGTTTCTCTAGCTGCACGACTTATATTTCTTTCTTTGCGTAGCTCTTCGCTTAGTGACTCCACTGTAGAGGATAAAGCATCTACCTTCCTTTCTGCTTCTTCTTTCTCCTGTTCCCAACACAAGAAGCAATCAGACCCAAGCAAGTTAGCTGACCATTAAAACCGATGCATTACCTTTTTCATTTTTAAATGCTTAACAGACATGGCTCTACATTGGACCTCGGTTTCTGCAGCATCCGGTTCCACAGGGCAGGCCCAGCGAAGATGGAACTGGGGCCAGAGAGTCGGGGCTAGAGCTGCAGCAGGAGGTAACAATGGGCCATTGTATCTTGAAGGATCAAAAAGTAGGTTGCAATGTGCATGAGAAGTTCCACCCAAGGAACGCAAATCAGTTAAGTAAGCCCATAGACATCCACTGGCTTCCCAAATCCCACATTCTTGCCTCTCCTTTTCACTGTCATCATCAAGAAAGAATAAAAAATATATACTAAACTGGACTCAACTGTTCAACCATAGAATTTCCAACTATACAACATTGCTCCAAGAATAACCTTACATATGATGAACTTCTAACTTTACAACTAAACTACTGAAGAAAATTTCAAATTAGAGGTTACCTGTTGCACAAGAAGTTCCCAAAACGACATGAAAGCAAGCAGTCCGTGAAATCTACCAGGAAAGTCTGAAACAAAATATTGAAGGGCAGAGAATAGATTTAGCAGAAAAGTTCACCATGAAACGGTCAGACATCTGTAATTACTCTATCTACATACCGGAGAAAATTCGAAAGCACAAGGATACATCCGCATTAGCTGTGAAACGCAATCAACCCACTGCAAACATACTCAACTATTGTTAGTAGATCTGCCACACCACAAAGAATATATAAATGCAAGCAAGAGTTGCATACCTGCAAAAATATAGGAGAATAGTTGTTCAGTCCATGTGAAGAGCCAGGCGATTGAGTAGCTGATGATCCTGAAGTTTGCCGCACTGGAGATGAAGGGAAACTACTAGCAGAAGAAGATTGAATTGGTAATTCAAAACTACCAGATCCAGAAACGTTAGGCATCCCTATACGATCTGAAAATGGGTGACCGAATGCTAACCAATCCTTTTCTATGAGAGCCTGATGTGAAGTCAGAACAGTAGAAAAGACTACGTAAGACAATGGTGGATCAAACAAAAATCTAAGAAAAACAGCTTATGCAGGTGAATTAGCTGGTAAGAACGTCTGAAATGATAGAATTTCCACTATAGTTTTCTATGAGCAACACCGACAATATCAAGTTCAAATCCTAAACTTGAAATTAATAAGAATTCGTAAATTCTGTCACAAGGAGAACATTGACTCAGAAAGCCCAAATTATAGCATGATGTATACCTGAAACCCAGCAAATGTTCTGTAATATGGATCAAGTAATAAGCATGCTAGAGAAACCAGCTGAGTTGTTCTGTCCCATCCATCACTGCACAAAGACATTACAATTCACAACTCGGAATAAGAATAATTCTACTGAGATAGTAAACTGCATGAATTAACAGGTGATAATTGATTTGTCTTCTTGAGACAGATGCATGTTTGTCTTAACACATATAAACAGTGGTATAGCCTAGTAAAGCAGATCAGTGTCCTTAAGTTAGCTAACCTGCAGTGCACAAGAACTGACGCTGACTCCATAGCAACACGTGCAGCAATCCAAGCCACACCAGCTAAGATGCTCTGGATGTGGCTCAACCAACCACTTTCTCCAAGCAAGGATACTGAAGCAGACATACTACTAAGATTAGCTCCACCCCAAGTCCAGCCACCATGTCTCTATAAATTTCAAACAAATAGATTTCTCCACCTTTAGCAACGAATCAAGAATTATGGTTCCAAACATTTCACTTGAACGTTGATGTAAGACCATGTCAACATGCTTAAGATTAATACAACAGAAGCATATTCGATTTAGTTAAACTACCTAAATATTGAGTGCCAGATAGCTGGGTGAGTGTGTTGATTTGTTACGGAAACAACAACTTTATCTGCTTATGTATTTTTTTGCCAACTACAGATACAGAATAATTCCCTGGAATTTACTACTTACCAAGAATGATGACGTTCCATCGGATGATGTTGTACCGTGCATATCTAAATAATCCCTAAGGCGGGAAAAGCTCTCTCGCATTGCATGTATGTTGTCTATCCCAAAGAACGCAATCTGAAGAGAAACAGTGTCAGTAAGAACAAGCAGTTCAAGACGACAAAATATAGAGCTTCATGTACTGACTTCAGAATGCAAATAATTTGAAGATGATTCTGAGCCTCCTCCCATTGCTCCGTTTGCTAATGCATTTTTCCTAGGTCTTGCATCTGCGATGTAAAGCTTCCTGTGGCATAAAAACAAAACGAGAGTAAGTGCATTTTCATAACAAAGTAGCAGCATTCAACCATATTGTTGAAGATATGAACCAACAGAATATTATTTTATTTCTACCCAAATAGACCTTTCAAAATATTTCAGAAATAATCCCACGCTCAATTGGGCCAACAATGAGTGGTTATCTCCAAGTTATATTCATGTGTAATCGATATTTTTACTAGCACTCTTTTTCAGCAAACACAAAACCATACAAGAAATGCAAGCACAGGGAAGAATCATGGGACTTAAAATGATATAAAGGTGATCAATAGTCAATCCAAATCTTAACTTTAACCAAATGAGAACAAACATAGGAAGCTTACCGTGGTGCTCCCTTGTGACCAGATAACTGAGTGCAGAACGAAGCAACAAGTTTCTCATCAAAGTTACTGTAGAAAATTGGCAAAATATATCAAACCTTCAAAATCCATCACTAAAAACACTTTGATATCCAAAATAAGATACTCAATTATCATATGAAAATTCTGGCCATGAAACTGAAGTTTCTATGTACCTCCTCATGTTCATCATCAGACCAACTAAAGGTTGTGAAGAGCGAGCAATCACAGCTCCACTTCCTGCAATTAAGATCAAAAAGCAACATGTGTAAATTTGGAAGCTATGCCAACGAAATTAAAATGGAAGCACCAGAACAGCTGCATTTCTACCCGGATGACACCACGAGATCACGGGCAAGCGACATTTTGCCCGGAAAGTAGACGCTTGGGTCAGCTCTTCATCACTGACATAAAACATGCGGTAATTTTAATTCAAGACTATACTTTCCAGGAAGATAGTTTAAACCAATAGAACAGCGGCATGCCAAGTTTCTGTGCCGTTCTAAAATACGAACACAGAAGCTCTAAAGTCTGGCAGAGACCAAATTAAACTCTTTTAATTCCTGTTCAAGGGATCAATGTCCTACCTAATGGACTTTGGAACCATCAAAGCAAACGGATAAGTCTGACACAAGTTATAATTCGAGTTCAAGTCAGTTATCCGCCACAAGTCATTGGAAACTGAGAATGAACCATCTTCAATCATATTCATTGACGCTCGCGATGAACCTTTTCCGAGAAGTCGAAGATATTCATTAAGCAATCTTTCCTTTGGATTTGTGTTGCCGAATTTGGAAGGGCCACATGAAAAAGCATAAAGATCCCATACTCTCTCTGGATTGCTACATCTCAATAGTGCATCAACTAGAGAACGTCTCTGCAAAAATTATACCAACAACATCAAATAGGACCATATAGGCTTCAAAAGGAAATGCAGAAGGTAGCAATATACGGGGGAAAAAGAGAGTCAAAGTTTCACCTGCTTGGTTCCAGGGCGAAAACCATAGACAATTATCCTCATATCTTTGCCTGCAAAATACACATGATTCACAAGAATAGTTTCAAACTAACATAAACAAGGTATTCGATAACCAAATTTCTCAACCAGTATTAGTATGTGGAGTTGTCTACTGCCACGGAAATTAAGAAACAACGGAGGGGGAAGAAACAAAGCAACATAACAGAGTGAATTTTAATTTTAAAGAAGAACTACTACTCAGATCAGTTTTAGCAAAAGGTAGCACGGAAACATACCAGTGACCTGTAAAAGACGTATTGGTGGATTCTTGGAGGAGTGATGTTCTGCTTGGTTGAGCTTTCAGCAACCTACATACATACAACATCAATAACACAGCATCAAAGCCCAACTTCACTAAGATTAATCACACATTGCTGCCTCTAACTAAAAACTGACCCTTTTGTTAAACTTCTCGATAGCCACCAGTGGAATTGTACCAAGTGGAACAGGATCTCTGGTTCCTTCACTCTTCACAAAGAGAAACAAGGATTGACACGATGCACCATTTTAAAACATTACAAGACACAAAGAAGAAGAAGAAAGACAAGCGATACCAAAAACAGAATACGGAAATTCGTCAGCAAGAGTGTCCCTGCTTCATCGGTGTTTATGAGTATAACTCCACAACACTGTAATCAAAGCCATTATAAACATTTTTTTCAACAAACTCACAAAGACTCTCTACAATACAATTACGATGAACATATACCACCACCAAAAACGCCTTACTTGCTAATTTTCAGTGTTCTAAAAATCGGGCTAGGTCTTCAAAAAATTAGTCGAGGCGCGCACCTAATCAATAATCTCATATAAACCGATTAACTAGCGCCTAGCGAACGTTTTGAACATTGCTAATTTTGCAGGAACCCTAATGACATAAAAATTAGTTGAGGCGCGCACCTAATCAATAATCTCATATAAACCGTCTAACTAGCGCCTAGCGAACTTTTTTGAACATTGCTAATTTTGCAGGAACCCTAATGACATAAAAAATAGTCTAGGCGCACACCTAATCAACAATCTCATATAAACCGATTAACTAGCGCCTAGCAAACTTTTCGAACATTGCTAATTTTGCAGGAACCTTAATGACATACCTCGAAGGTGATCCTCTCAGATTCCAGTAAGCAATCCAAGTTTGAAAAAGAGCTTGACAATGAAGCTGGCTGATGCTAACCAAATACAAAGATGATAATCAATCAATTAACCCTAATCAATACACAATTGAAGAACATCATGATTGAGAAGTGTAAAAGAGTAATACATCGGGTTTAGTCCATTCAAGCACGTCCCAGCTTCCGGTACCTTCCATCTTCTCCGACAAATATCGCAGCGATCGTAGTCGCCTAGAGGAATTTCTCGGCGCCGTCATCTAGAACGGTGACGAAGCTGAACCTTGCTATCTCTTAACGGTGGCTAAACGGCGGATTTTGCACGCTGCTTACGAAGACAATGAGACTCTCGATTCGAATACGGCGTAGTTTCCGTACGGCCAAAGCTTGCGTTTTAGACTTTTTATTGCGTTTTAGACTTTCTTACCTATTTAACAGATTTTGTTGATCAAGAAGTCCAATCTAATGGAAAACCTGGTGCATTTTAAATTAAATTATTGAAATTTCAACCCAAAAAAAATGGATAAT